>PVKA01012905.1:0-34422 GCA_004027165.1 Ctenomys sociabilis | reverse complement strand
TCTCAATTTCAGTCTCAGTGCAATTAATTAACATATTTAGGTCTTTAAAAAATACTAAGTACTCTGTCTCTCTTTCTGTGTCTCTGTCTCTCTCACTGTCTCTCAGCCTGTCTCTTTGTCTGTCTTTCTGTCTTTGTCTGTCTGTCTGTCTCTCTTATTTCTCCCTCTTCAAGTATAGGTCCTTTAATTTGTATACAATAAGGAGGACACAAAAGGGATGGAAAATAGCATCAACACACTGTTCTCTGTAAGGGGCTGTCCCAGCTCTCCATTCATCTTCCATTGTTTTTTTTTAATCTTGCCATGAGGATGAATGGTGGTGATTATTAGAAATACAGCTTGTTCTGTCTTTTTTTTGGTGGAACTAGGGGTTGAACTCAGGCCCTTGTGCTCACCAGGGAAGTGCTTATTCCACTAAGCCATCTGCTGGCCCCTTGTTCTGTCTTTTCTAATGCCCCTGACTCCAATGGTCACATGCTCATTGGTAACTGACCTGTAGATTGAGAGCCACTTTACTGTCCTACCATCTTTGCTGTCTTATGTCAGAGGTTTCAGCCTCTGAGTTGTTTTTTGGTTACCTTGTGTTCTGAACCACAGCTGCAATTCTAGACAAGAGAAAAGTCTCTTCCACTCACTGTCGTGTTGCACCAGAAATGTAATTCTTCTTGAGACATGTTTATATCTATATGTATACCATTTATATATGTGCTTATAGTTGGTTGCCCATATAATAAAACAATGTAAATGAAAACTTTTCATGAGATTTTTGTCACTGAAGCTCACGCTGTAGGAAAGTAGAGTATGAAATTTACATGCTTACTGAGCTTCCTAAGCAAATTGTCTATTATTATTATCATTATTTATGTATTTAGTGTAGGGTATAGAGGGTCTCACTACACAGATTGGACTCATAGTGATCCTCCTGCTTTCAGCCTCTCAAGTGCTGAGATTATAATTGTGTACCCAGTCTCAGTTGCCATCTCAGTGTGCTACCAGTGTGGGGCTGGCACATTGGGGATTGAACCCCAGTCCCTGTACCCATCTAAGTATCTGTTATCTTTACATGTGACACACACACTCTCTCTCTTTCTCTCTCTGTCTCTGTCACTGTCTTGGTCTGTTTCTCTGTCTATCTCTCTGTCTAATGTGGATATGGTCAAAGTATGTTATATGTATATGTGAAAGTATCACCATGAAATCCAATGTTCTATATAATTAAAGCAAACTAATAAAATATATGGGAGAAAGAAAACACTGACAAATAAATCACAGGCTAGGGAGATAGGCTGGCTGTCTAAGCACCTGCCTGGCAAGCACAAGAACCCAACTTTGATCCCCAGTACCACATGTATCATGTCATCCCAGAACCCCAGGTATACCACACCAGCCACTGAAACCAGGCATGGTAGCACATGCCTATATTCTCAACACTGGGGAGGCTGAGACAGGAGGATCACTCTGAGTCTGAACCGTGTTGAATAAATAAATAATAAAACTTAAAAAATAAATCACATAGATTACTTTTTAAATGAACAAAAGATAGTTTGAACACAGAAATCAATTCCCACATACTGTGTGCACGTGTGTTTGTAGTATTCGTATATAAAATAAAAACACTACATGTGCCTCTCTACAAAATTGAATTTAATTTGAATCAGCAAGTATTTGCTACAGCCTACTATGTGCATATTGTCTTTGTATTGAGAAATAACTTAATAGATTTAAAGATAACTTTACAGGTTGTTTTTTTTTGATTATGTAAAAAGAAATAGAGTTTTGTTTCATTCAATTGTAGGAAAAGTAATAAAATTCATATGACAGGTCTATAAACATATTTTTCAGGCATATTTTTCAGTCTCAAAGCAATACTGTTTTATTTCTATCCGGCTTGAAAAAAAATTTTTTTAAGTGACTCATTTAGTGATTGTGCTTATAGACTTAATTTCATGAAGCTTGAGCTATCTTAATTGTGTGAAGGCATAGCTTCTTGAGACTAATTTTACAAATGAAAGTAATACATGTTTATGGTCATGTTTCTTAAAATTGTACCTCCAGCTTATGTCAACATTTTAAAAGTAGAGTTAAAGGTGATAAAAGATCCTTTTTTCAAAGAGTCAAGAGATCATGCTGAAATGCAATGGATTATCTCAATCAAAATACTAGTCACTTTATATCTCTGCTTACTGGAGAGTCTTTACGGATGTGGGAGTGGTTGATCCTTGGCAACTATCCAGTCTGAATTTTGTGAGGCTTTTGGGAATATTTCCCTGTAGGTGTGTGCTATGGTTTCCATATGGTTTATTCCCTTAAAGGCTCATGTACTGAAACATTGGTCCCCAGTATGGAGTTAGTGGAAGGGATAAGAATCTTTAAGAGAGGGTGTAGAGAAATATCCTTAGGTCAATTGGGGTTGTGCCCATAAAAAAAAAACAATTACAGTATTTCTTCTGGGACCCTCACTGGTTCTTAGGACAGAATTGTTATAAAAGCCTGAGCCTGAGGCCCATCCAGCTCTCTAGCTTCCTGCCTCACCCAATGATGACTTCCTATTTCATGCAATCCTCCTATTGCCCGGTAGGAGGATGTAAACAGCTGGAGAGCTCTGACCAGAACTAAGCCTATGCTGATGCCCTGCCTTTGAACCTCCAATACTGGGAGCTAAAAAACCTATCTTACAAATAAAGTTAGCCCAGCAACAAAACACTGACTTACAAGGTGTGCCTTACACTCACATACCATTGTAGCTGCCTGTCTAGGTTATTCTTCCATTGTTGTTGGGACAAAAATACCTGACACCCAACGTTAAGGAAGGAAAGGCTTATTTAGCTCACAGTTAGTGGAGGTTTCACTCCATGCTCAGCTGACTCCAAGGCAGAGTGGCACAGGGCAGAGAGCAGCTGTTCATGGTGGCAGCAAAGAGCAAAGAGCAAGAAGGAGGGGCAGCAGCTGTAGCTTCTAGCAAGCCTCCTCCTCCTCCTTACATTTGTATGCAGAGTATCTGCCCCGGGGCACTCACACTTATAATCTCAGTATTGGATCAACAATCAGTCGCAAACTCCAGAACCTACCCCATGACTACATGAGGCTTTGCGGGGACAACTAGACATAAACCATAACACTGCCAAAATAAGATGACACAAGGCTGGATAAATATACTTGTGCTATTTTTTCCCTCTTTTGTTATATCTCCCTTTACTTTTTTCCTCTACAAACACATCAAAGTTTTACTCTTTCTTGTGGATCCTCCCAACTAGATGGAGAGAGGGAATAGTTCTGATTATGTTGAAATGCAAATGACCATTACCTGGTATTCAACTCTCAGCAGCATGTATGTTTACAAGTTGCTATGGTTTGTGTCTAAATGTCCCCTCGAAGCCTCATGCAGTCATGGGGAGGCTTCTAGACTTTGTAGTGAATTCATGTTCCAATGCTGGGATTATGAGTAATCTGCATTACAGTCTAAGGAGGGGAAGAGGCTTGCTAGCTGCCTGCAGTTGTGGCTCCTCCCTTTGTTCTTCGTTGTTTTTCCACCACAATGAATAACTGCCCTCTGACATGTGCACTGGGCCTTGGAGCCAGCCAAATATGGACTGGAACCTCCACGAACTGAGCTAAATAAACCTTTCCTTCCTTCATTTTGGGGTCTTTGGTATTTTGTTCAAGCAACAAGAGAAAAGTAACTAAGACACAAGCTAATTGTTTTTCATCTGAAAAGGAGAGACTCTATGGTGAAGTCTTAGTCAAACTAACAGGGAAAATTTTAATTATGACTTTGGAGGAAGAGCTGTATGTCATTATAATTTCTTCTTGTTTTATTTGCCTTCATGAACTATTTTTAATTCCCTCTTATCTATTTTTCTAAACAACAACAGCGAAAAACATACGCATAATGCATGCATTTATTGAAATGCTTAAATCCCTACAAAAGGTCATGCATCTGCTGGTCTCAAGGACTGTGAAGGAGCTGAGATTTTACTGTACTTGCAAGATAACAAGTTAGTCTGTCCCAGTTTCCTACATGCAGGTAGAAGACACAGACTCCTGGGTTAGAGAAAAACAACAATTTTTATTCACAGCAATATAAGAAGTAAAAGTGTCAGCATTTTTAAGCCTCTTCCTTGAGCTCAAATGTTCATTGCGTCATTGTACACACACACAGTGAGAGATGTTACATAAGAGGAATTCTGCGCTTAAGGAATTAAAATATTCTGTCACAATCAGTAAGCATTCTTGCTCTAATTTTTAGAGAAAGACACTACTTCTAGCTTTGAAAACTATAAGCAAACTAGTTCTTTACTATGAGCAAACTTGTTCTTTGCTAGAGAGAAACACTGTCTCTATGTTCAAAGGCTGGTGGTGATACAAACTTCCTTGAAAAGATCATGTGAAACAAAGGTCAGCGATTTTCTTTCAAAATGTACAGAAATATAACAGACCCATGGAGAATTGTTTCTACATACTGCAAGATAGCCTTCATTTCATGACTATAAGGGCACCATGGAAAACAATAACAGTAAAAAAAAAAAAAAAAAACAGCTTTGGAAATATTAGTGAGAGTTTGGATTTCTTTGATATTGGAAAGTCAATTTCAACACAGTGCTTTCATCCATTTTTGCAAATCTTCTATTATGACTGCAGGTTTTACAGAAAATACACAGTGAAACGTCTGCAAGTTCTCACATGACACATTCTCATGAGCTACCACTCTTCCAAAAGGGAGAGGCAAGATCATAGTATTTTTGGGTATAGAGTTGGACTCGGTTCATTTCAGTATATCACTTGGATTACAAGAAGAAAAAGCCATTGGGCTCCATTACAAAAGTGCAATAAGTAGATGTTTTGTATTGGAACTATTGAATTTGGTTGGCAGGGCCAAATTGGATGTGTTATTTTCCTATTTAGATACATGTTAATTTTTATGTTACTAATGAGAAGAAGCAACACCTCTCTCCTCCTTCTGAGACCTTGTACATAGACATGTTTCCATTTACATGGGCCTCCCTAGCAGCTGGGAAACTCTCACAAGATCTGGATAATGACTGAGTGTATAGAAGTCATTTTGTGCCAGCTAGTAGATTTCATGCTTTACCCAATTACATTGATTATAGGGACTTTTCCAGTGTTAGAGTAAACTGAGTTAGTCATACAGAACTAATTGGTTTGGGGCCTTTCTAAGTCTGGCATCCCTAGCTATTATATATACAAGACCAAATATTCAATGCTTGAATTTAGATTTTTTTACTCCATAAAACATGATAGAGAAGTCACTTATGTACAAATTTATGAGCACTGTTGGGATAAAATTAAAGTATCCTTAAATCTTTGCACCATTAGGGCTGGGCAAGCATGCCTGTATTCCCAGCATTCTGGAGGCTGAGGCAGGAGTTTTGCCATCAGTTTGAGGCCAGCCTGAACTACATTAGCCAAACCCTGTCTCAACAAAATGAAACGAAACACAACAAAGCAATAATAAAACTTAGAAAGTTTTGCACAATTCACAGAATATAATAAATTCTCAGTCCAAGCTGTCCCTCTTTTTACCTATGTAGGCTGACTACACACATGTGGAAAAGGATCTTCATTCTTTATTGTCATGTCATGTTTTTCTTTGGTTCACAAGTTGCTTGCTGGTCCATGAATAGAAATTAATCCTCTCTAAAGGAACCTGCCTTCTTTTATAAGATTATAAGTGGGTATATTTCTATACCCACTTGTTATTATTATTTTATTATTATCATTATTATTATTATTATTTATTTGTCTTGGTCCTTCAAGATTGCATGCATGTAGAATAGTGAAGGCTGACTCAATTGATGCCAGACAAACCCTCAGATTTGATTGTCCATGAGAGCGCCTGACAGGGGTGTGTGCTCAAAAGCTAAAGAACAGATTTGCAAAAACTAAAAATCCTTAAAATTTCAGCTTTAAATCCTGGCAGGATTGAATTAGCTTTTTTTTTTTTTTTTTAATTTTTTCTAATCTGGAATAGTTAAACTTAGTTTCATGTGTTTTGTCTGAGTGCTGTGTGTGGGAGTCAGAATCTATATCATTCAGATGGAAGCTCTCATCTGTTTCAAGCCTGTCTGTATATTAAAACAGCCATGAAATTTTATATGCTCCCAAAGCCTAAAAATATCTTCGCAGACCTTAAGAGAATCAGACAGTGGGCTGAAGAAAAAAATTTAATATTCAGTATTTCTTTTCCTATTTCTTTTTGCATTATGTTTATTAAAAATTGGATGGACGGAAGCTTGAAATGTTACTTTGGAAAGTGAGCGATTGTACAGCTAATGCATTTTATTAAGATGGCAACTGCAATTGCCTTAAAATAAAACTAAACCATAATATATTCCACAATAGCAAGGTTTTAGGCCCAAACTCCCCAAGTAAAAGCCTTCAGTTTTCATAACAAAGAAAGGACAGCTCTGACAATGTTGCCAACAAAACCTTTTAAAATTACGTTATTACTTTGTTATATTATTATTTATTTATTTATTTGTCATGGTCCCTCAAGATTGCATGCACATAGAACAATGAAGGCTGACTCTATCGATGCCAGATAAGCCCTCAGATTTGATTGCCCATGAGAGCGCCTGACAGGGGTGTGTGTTCAAAAGCTAAAGAACCGATTTGCAAAATCTAAAATTATATTATTTATAGCAAGTAAGACCCAGAAATGGCACAAATATCCATTTTCCAATGACCAAATAAAATTTTTGCTATGTATCTAAAATGTCCCCTTTGAAAACCCAAAGCCCAAATTTCTTTTTTATTTTTATTAATACATGTTTGCAGTACATAGTAATTACATTCATAGGGGTAGCATCATATTGAGTTCTGCTTAGCACTGCCTTGAATTTGCTCAGGTTAGGAATATAAGGAACAAGAAGAAAGAAGTAAGGGACAAATGACATCAGTGAGAGGAGTCTGTCGAGACCATTCTGGTCCATGAATAGAAATTAATCCTCTCTAAAGGAACTTGCCTTCTTTTATAAGATTATAAGTGGGTATATTTCTATACCCACTTGTTATTATTATTTTATTAGTATACTTAGATCTTCCACTGTGGTTGAAGTTTCTAATTTTCAGAATTCTGTATTTTTTTTTCCCCTGGTACCAGGGACTGAACCCTTGTCAGGCTAGTGTTAAACCTGCTGAGCTATCTCCTCAGAATTCTGTATTATTGATCCTTCATATAATTTATCAAGTTCTGAGCTGCTTTTAAATTAAAGAACAATGTAAGTGTCTGTCAATCTTCTAAAGCAGTGAAGATTGCTTTCTTAGGTAGCAGCCAATGTCTGTCTGCCTCAGAACTGGATGCCAGTATGCTGGAAAGCCACTTTTCTCCCATCAAAGATATTCCAGAACTGTCCCACGGCCAATGCCTCTGTGGCCCAAGAACCAGGGACACGTCAGGGAGCTTACCCACCCCTTTGCTCTGTGACCCTAAGAGCATCATATCTTCACTGCATCAACTTATGGCCCCAATTCTTTCCCTTGCACCCACTCTTCACAGGAAAGTCAGAGCAAGAGCATATGAGTGCCTATTTTTGGTAAATGCCGTGGTTTATCACATCACTGAGTAACCATGAACATTTCTCTAAATATTTGAATCACTTCATTTATAGTCAGGGCCACTCTCTCAAAATGAACATTTTGAAACCGACGAATTTGACTACACATCTGGGTTTGAACCTAAGAGGAGCAAAAACGCTATAGTTAATCAAACTAATTTGTATTGCTATTCATGTCTCGTGGTCTCACTTTGAGGAAACCACAAAGATTTAGGAAGTTTCAGCTTCAGAGGTGGAGCTGAGTTGGGGGGTCTTGAATGTGATAGTGGGCAGCAGTTGTATAAAACATACTATAAAATGATGCAAAAAGATGTATGGTGAATTTTTTCTTGGCAGTCATTTTGGATGATGACAATTTTGAAAGGATGAGTGCAGTGTGACAGCATGTGAAGAGTGAATCACTGAATTTAGGAAAAAAATGAACCTAGTGTTCTGCCTATGCTATTATTTAGTGTTGTGGGTTTGGGTGAGTTACATGTTAATATGGTATCTGTTCTTTCTTGGTAAACTAAGAAATTGGTTTAGATCAGAGCTCCCAAACTGTATACTCTAGACCTATGAAATTTTCTGCAAATATATAATTAATTCTGTGAAAAAGTAAGTTGGGAAATGTTAAACTCATTAGCCTCCAAATGTACATTCACATATTAAAGATTATGAAAGGCTCTGTAGTTAAAGAAACTGGCTTAACTTTAATACAGTATTTTCCTTTTTTTTCCAAGACACTGGTATATATTAATATAACTTAGGAATAAAATTTCACAAATACCTTTTGGAAACCTGGGATCTGATGATTTCTAAGATCCTTTTCTGTTGTAATAGTTATTCTGTTATTTGTAATATTTTTTTCAGAAAGAGATTTTTCTTAGTTGATTTTTAGCAAGTTCTCAAACAAACTAGAGGTGAAATAATTTAGCTGCCTACAGATTCATTTGAGTGAGTGAGTGGTCTCTCTGCCTTATTCAAGATACTTTCCAGTGTTAATGGTTATGATTCTAAGATTCTAACTTGAGATCAAGGATAATTCTTCCTGTAAGATAAATTAATTGTATAGTTCACCTTCTAGAAAGCCTTATGCTGTTTCATATGGCTATTATACTGCTCACGTGCTTATTTTTCTTCAGATTCTTGTTTGAACACAATAATAAGTTTATTTTTAAGTAATAGAGATATTCTGTAACCTCCTGGATAATGCTTTTTACATTTCTGAACAATCATGTTTCTTATCACATAACACATTTAATCTAATTAAGTTATGAGCACTGGGTTGGTAGTGTTTGGATATGTAAACAAATATTTAAGTTTCTGATTATTTTCATTACATCAGAGTATATGCGTAGCTGATTTTATTTATTGTGAGAGTTTTTATTCTCTTAACCTCCTTGTTTTGTTCAGACAAATATAAAGGAAAGAATAAATGCCTGCAATTTTAACTAGATGTTCAAGTTTATTACAAAGAAGAAAATTTTCTATTTATATATTACAACCTCATCACCTGTAGTCCAGTTCTTTTATCAAAGCAGTGTCTAATGCTCTGTATTTTGATTTTACTATATGATTCCACCAGTTCAAATATAAAAAATAAATGCCATGTGTTTTTATTCACCAATTAACAAAAATATAATCACTCTTTCCCTAGAGTTAACTGTGGAGGGTGGTAAAATACTCTTAGTACCCACAAGGTGGCATGGCTTTCTTATTCAATTCAGTTTAATTCAAGTTATTTCTGCTTTATCTGCTATCATAGTTTATATTTTACTTTTATTAAAGTTTTGAATTTCACTTTGAGGATTTATTTTTTTCTCTCCTTTAGCCAAAGAACAGCACTGGAATTCCTAGAGTGATACATTCTTTTCAGGGGGATATGCAAGAATGACTCTTCGGAATGAAATCCATTTCACTTTTTCTGAAGCTTAGTGCTTATTGTAATGTCTGATGAATTCTATGCACTCCATAAATATTTGCTGTGAAATTTTATGAATCGCCCTATTGAAAACAAGTACTCAACTACTCAATATTATCAGAACAATTAATAGCTACAATGTGTCATTTTGTTTGCTGGTGAAAAATATCTGCTTTCATTGTCTAGGCAGTACTATTATTTTATGGTATATAAACATATGTCACATAATAGGGTGAAATTTCCATCCAACTCAAGTCTGAAAAAGAAATGACTTATTCAGGTTATCTCTTTACTTAGTAACTTAATAAAATATGTGTGGTCTGTCTCTGTACCCAGTACTATCATCGGTGCTGAGGAAGAAATGACAAAAGGTAGAATGCAGATAAGTGTTCTATGATAGCAATAGCATAACAGTCGCTTATTTATATGTCAAATATTTATCATATAAGCCGGGCGTGGTGGCGCAGGCCTGTAATCCCAGCACTCGGGAGGCTGAGGCAGGAGGATTGTTGTGAGTTCGAGACCAGCCTGAGCTACAAAGTGAGCTTAAGGCCAGCCTGAACTGCATAGTGAGACCCTGTCTCAAAAAAAAAAAAGACAAAAAAAAAATATATATATATTTATCATATAATTACTATATGCCAGGTGTTGTGGATGGTAGGGAGTGAGTAAGATAGCCAAAAAAAATCTTACTTTATATATACAATGCACCAGTTAAATGTGAAAGATAACTGAAATACATAGAATGCTCAAAGACAGTGGTGGTAAACAGGAAAAGGTACTGTGGAGAGAGAAGGCATGGGGCTAGGAGAGGGCTGCGAGGCTGTGTGGAGCAGAATACTCTGAGCAGTGAGGGCCGGAAGTTCAAAGGCTCTGGGTGAGGTGGGAAGAGTCACTGTCACTTTCTGTCTCATTTTCTGTTTTCTATCTCTGCCATAACAGAACACCAGAAACTAGTGGCTTGTCAACGATGGAAATTAATTTCATACAGTTCTGGAGGCTGGAACAAACAGGGGCAAAGCAGATTTGATGTCCAATGGGATGCTACTTCTTGGCTTATAGATGCTGCCTTCTCACGTCCCAGATGGTGGAAGGGACTACAGGTTCTTTTACAAGGGCACTAAGCCTGTTCATAAGGGCTCTGCCGTTATTACTTGGTCACCTCTCAAACACCCCTCCTCTTCATATTCTCTGTCAGTTAGAACTCCAACCGAGGAATGGTGGGGTAATTCTCGCACTCACACCATAGCACTGTGTAATGTGTACCACCACAGAGCCTGTGGGACAGTGCCAGGGGAGCTTGGTGTTCCTCACAGGGAGCCACGGAGCACGCTACTGAGGAAAGAAAATTTAACTGGAAAGGTGAAGAGGAAGCAAGAAGAAAAGTGAGGCAAAGGACTGATACGCAACAGCCCTGCATTGTCACCCTAATTTATGAGGCTAACTTTGAGGGACAAAAACAGCTTAGAGTTTTAATTGAGGTAAAGAAGAATATTGGATTAATAAGCAACATATGTGCAGAGTAACTCACATGTGTGTGTGTGTGTGTGTGTGTGTGTGTGTGTGTGTGTGTGTGTTTTAAACCCAAACCAATGTTCCTTCTCACTGGAATGGTGAACTTGATTTTAGGATGTTTAAGTGGACAGATTAAAGTTTTGAGTATCCTATATTTTCTAGATACCAGTTCTGCTGTGGTGATAAAGGTCTGAGAATGCAGGATGTACCTTGGATAGCACTAAATTTCAGATATCTGAACTCTCTGCAAGGGGCAGAAGAAGTTTCTTTTATGAGAGGTTTCCCCAGAGAAATAGTCTATCGGATGGCTTTTCTAGGTTTTAACCTTTAGTGGGGGTCAGATAAGGAAAAGATGGGAAAATATCCCTTGTTTGTTCTGGAAAAAAACAGAATCTGACTCTTTAAATGTTACCTACTAAGGCTCTAAATGAAGGGACACAGCTGCCAGTGCATTTATGTTGCCTGGTAGTTTTTTCTTTTAAAGGCCAATATGGTGAGTTTAAATCTCAGGCTATAACCTTGCATGAGCATGATACATTTTTCTAAAATTAATCTTAATTTCTGCTTCCAGGCATCATTCCACTGCCATGGCCAAAGAAAAAAAAAGAAAAACCCAAAAATTAGTTTTGGAACTTTTTCACAAGACCTTTCCTTCCTTAATGTCATGGTGCTGGAAGGTTGTAGCTGAGGCCAGAGTGTAGGGTGGGATCTGCTCATGCAGATGGTCACAGATGAACCATCAGGCATCTGTCCATAAGCACCTTGGGGCTTGGGGTTGCTGCCTCTGTGACACTCTTGGGAGTAGGAGCTTGCAGCTGTTTCCTGGGCATGATAGGGGGGCCTAGCAAGACCCCTTGAGTGTTGGTGACTTTCCTGTGCACACTGACCACTCCTGCCCCTGCCCTAGGCATTCAGTTGCTCCCGACCAGACTGGTCTCCTTGTTCTCCTCCTTGGAGTAAATAGTTTCCTTCCTTTTGGAGGAAAAAAGTTTTTTAAAATTTTATTTTAATAATTTTATTGAGAAAGAAGTAGCAATGAGATAATTTCAAAACAGGTTAGAAGGACAGTTACAATAATTAATACACTGCATATTATTGTCTTCATAGTAGTTATTCCTTGTACAAGATGCAGACATACATCTTGTCTAAACACTATTAGTTTAAAACTTTCTCATTGAACTAATATATAAACTAGCTGTGTATTTATGCTATTTTGTATATACATATACATACATATTTCACTACAAAATGATCCATTTATATCCCCTTTTTTGTTTACTTTAGTCAGAAATGGGTATTCTATTGCCATTCATGTATTGTAGGTCCATGAATTCAGCAGAGTAATCCAATATAGTGTAGCAATCTATGATAGTAGTGGGTTACCCACAAGACTGTCAATGTCAGAAGTTGTTGACTTGAGCCTTTTACAGCTCAACATATTAATATGGCTTTACTTTTTATACCTCAGTTTTATACTTTTCTGCTGGATGGTTAAGACCAAGATAAAACAAGACCTATACAACAAAAATGTAACTTTTGTATCTGACAAGATCAGTCAAATTCTCTCAGGACTTACCCTGAAATCTTGTGTAACAGTTGTGAAGTTTAGAAGGGAAATCCTTCTGCTTTTGTGTTGGGAAATCCTTCTGCCTTTGTGTTTTCTCCACTAGTGGGCCTATGTCCTGATCCATTGATATTCTCCTAAGAGTTGGATTCTTGGAAGCCAGTGGTAATAAAATCAGACAACAGTTTTTGGCTCCTCGTAGCTCTGCTCCTGAGAGTGAGTCTTCTGTTCTAATCAGCAAAGGGAGGAAAAGAAAGGCCAAGAGGAAATAAATATATTATTTTACAAATATTTCACTCTACTTGCTTAATTTCATATCTGTACATGCCTAGTATATTCACATATATCTGGCTACTCATATTAGTTGAATACCTTTATAGGTATCTGTATCTTCTTTGTAGGAAGACATGGTTACTGATTTCTGTCCTAAACAACTCCTTTAACATCTTGAGTGTACGTTTTCTAATATACAAACAATGGGTCTCACCTATAAATCCTCACTGACAACTTACACAGGGGCAGATGAAGTCATTGTATGAATCTTGTTGATCATCATGCATGTAGACATATATGCATAGGGCTCTAAGAACATAATTCTTTGTTCTTTTGAGATAGGGTCTCACTATGCAGTTCAGGCTGGCCTTAAGCTCACTTTGTAGCTCAGGCTGGTCTCGAACTCACAACAATCCTCCTGCCTCAGCCTCCCGAGTGCTGGGATTACAGGCCTGTGCCACCATGCCTGGTGATCTTTTTTTTTTTTTTTTTTTGTTAAGAACATAATTCTGCTTCTAGTTTCCACTGGGTTTTGAATTTTAAATAGCACTCAACTTTATCTTCATGATAAAGCAAAATTATTAGACTTAGGAGAGAGGATCATCATTTATATTCATTTTCCTGGGAAAGGAAGGAACTCTCACTATTCCTATGTATCCTCTTCTTGGTCCCAGACCATACATCACTACCATTTTGTCCAATTTCTTATTGGCATGGGTAGCAGCTTCAGAGGGGTGTTGCTTTGTTCACTGCCCCAAGTAGGTTGTAGTTAATTCAAGGCTGCAGTATGAGTTGACATGAGGAAGTTACTGGGCCAACCTTGATATAACAGAAGAGGCCAGAAGCCCATGTCTGCTTTGGGATTTAGCACAGTACTATATTATAAACTGAGTTCCTTGTCATTGTGTTTCAAGTGATGGGACAATAGGAGGTAAGGCCCAGGACAGCTGAGTGGGTGGCCTCCCAAAAAAGGCACTTGTGTTAAAGAGGGTGTAGCACCCCAGGGGTAACAGCAGTCTCTTACTTTCCTTGGATCATGGTTACTTCATCTTTAGAACACATCACTTTAACCCATGATACTTTTATGTTTTTGGCACCAGGAGTAAACTCAGGACCTTGTGCTTGCCAGGCAGATACTTGTACCACTGAACTTTATCTCTGGCCCCAACCTGGGGTACTCTTGTCTCCTCCCTTTCTTCTCACTTTGATCCCACACCTCCCTCCCTCTTGTGAGGATCTTCATGATTATATTGGGCCTATTTAGATCATGCAGAGTAACGACCCCTTCTCAAGATCCTTAACTTAATCTTGTCTGCAAAGTCTCTCTTGCTAGTTTAAGATATTCACAGGTCCTTGGCATGAGGATGGAGACATCTCTGGAAGCCATGATATTATTTAAGTATCATGCTTGGAGTATTTTTCTATTTTAGAAATGATTCCTGGAACGCATAGAGATGAAACTTCTGACTCTTGGGCCGTGTTTCTTCAGTGAAACAATAATTTTTATTGAAGCAAGAAATTTCTGAAAGTATTTTCATGTCCAGAAAGATTTACTGGATACAAAAACCACAAAGAGGCCTACATTCATACCTAGAAGTAAAATAGGTGTTGGGGAAATTTGTTCAGTGTTAGCAATATAAAACCTGGGTGAGTGGATATAGCATAGATATTTGATTCTTTTCACCCCTCCTCATCAGCTCCTTCTTTCCTGCCTGTTTGATTCTGGAAGGTAATGAGTAAGGTCTTACTGTTTTTCATCTCTGCTCCTCTTCACTCTATGACTTACCCTGAAACTAACTAGCTTCCAAGTGACAAAATTAAGATATTTGTTTAAGGATGCTTGTGAGAGTGCTGGATACAACCTAATTGAAGAGGACGTGCAATAATAACTGAAGCTATTTTCAAAAGAATATGAGTTGCAAATGGTCTCCAAGTAAACTAATAGACAGAAGAACTCCTGACCTATTCTAGGTGCTCGATAAATACTTGTTGAGCAAATTGCCCATTCATAGATAATGAATGTAGTACGAAAATCCCTTCCTTTCTCCAGAGCAGCTCACTTCTACAGATATCCTGGCTGGGGTCTAACAGCGCTGCTAAAGACACAAACTCTACAACTAGGTAATGCAAAGCCAGAAACCAGGCCCAGAGTAATGAGCACCTCTGGGTAATGGATTTGAAAAGTACTCTCTGGAAATTTGGTGTCTACCATTGCACGTTGAAACATTCTCAGACCTGACTCAACGAAGTGCCCCCACTGACTCATCTGCCCACTTCCTGGGTTTTCCCCCCTCTAACTCTTCACACCCAGGCCTGCTTGCACCCCACCCTGCTGGAAGATGATCTCAGCAGACTTCATTAACTAAACCGTTGAAAGTCCCTGCTGTGTAATGGTCCCTGTGGAAACCAAGATCCCATTTCCAGAGACGAAGATGGAAGAGGGCTTAAAGGACAATAGTTAGTTGGGAATTTTCTCCTAAATGTCATTAGTGAGACTCATCTTGGTGAGAAGCATCTGACCTCGAAGACAAGCATCTCACTCTCTCTCTGGCGAGAAAGGGTGGTGCACGCCTTACAGGAAATTCAAAAATGACTTCAGAGCATTACATACATGAGTAGCCAAAGGGTAAAGTGTATAACTGGATCTTGCTTCTGATTTTTACAGCAGAAAGAGAACTAGGGGCATGGGGGTGTCACTGAGGAAAATGTTAGGCTGATAGTAAAATTTAAGAAAAAGGAGTCATACAGCAAACATTTATTGAGCACTTGTCACAGGGCAAGCCGCTATCCTGGCCTTTTCTCTCCTTCCCCTATTTTCTCTTCCTGCCAGCTCTCTTCTTGCTGTTCTCAATTTGAATATTTTTCATACTTGAAGCTGTATAAACTTCTCATCACCAGATTCTTTGATCTCTGAACAATAGCAGCCCTTTGAATAGCAGAAGGGGAATATTTGTTACATAATCTTACTTTTTCTAAAGACTTTGAACATAACCATGTCAGAAAAATTTCAACTTAAAGGGTTCCCATGGTTTGACCACACCCTGACCTCCTTTTTTTTAAAAATTTCCTTTGCACAGTGTTTTTATTTTATTTTATTTTTACCCAATTTGGTCACACTCTTTTGAGACTAATTATATACTGGCCTTACAATCTTCACAAGATTTGCACATGACAAGTTCTGATTTGCTTGTTAAGCAGTGAAGGCAATCTTCAAAATGAAGCTTCATAAATAACCAACAGGAAGATTTTATACTCAACAGTAAAGCTAATTTATACTTACAAGGATTTTTCCATGATGCATTATACAGTGTTAGGCATAATATTTTAATCTCCTACACTTTAACACACATTTCAGCCATCCTGACTTTGATTGACCTATGGCGTCTGGATGTTTCATAATGTATTGTGGGACATTCAGTACTACATCATGTTATGGGCTATAGCATGTGATTTTGCAATCTCTTAAGGCTCCCACTCCCTCACTTCCTTACACACACACACACACACACACACACACACACAGAGGGAAAGAGAGAGTGTGTGAGAGACAGGCACTAGATTCTTACATTTAATGGTCCCCAAATTAAATAATATTTTTGCCTCGTCTACTATCAACTAGTTATTATCTGTTAGCTGAACGAAAGCAACTCTGTTCATTTCTGAGAAACTCTAAAGATGTGTTTATGTGGATTGTAACACATGCCAGCACCCTAAATATAGAAACTTTTTCCCTAGGGTTCTTTCGGCACTCATCATAAAGTACCACCGATGATCTGACCAATAAATAACCTACCAGGAGAAAATGTGTTATCATAAACAAGCTGCACAGAGATCTGGGTTCTTGAAATACATCACCTACTAATTATCATGTGACCTGCAGGAAATCATTTAACTTCAAACAGACTCTTACCTGTGCTACCGTTTTCCTGGGTTATGAGGACCAAATAGGGTGATATAGAAGTTAGAACAATTTAGTCACCTACATAGATGACTTTTAAAATCAAAGCTATCCAAGTCTGAATGAAAAATACTACTTTGTTTGTAAGTTTTAAAAACAGATATTGATTAACTCTTAAGGGAGCGAACCAACTGTGTTAAACAAGTGGTCTGAGCTGCTTTCTTCCAGGCACAACAAATTCCTTGGTTTACATTCCAAAAATACAAATTCAGGCCCCTTCTGTGACAGCCAGATTTTTCACCTCTGTACCTCATCAGACACAGACACTTTTCAAAATACAACCTGTGATGGCTCTAAGTATAGCTACCCTTCAAAAATCTAGGTGGACAGCAACTTAGGGTTTTGTCTGATTTCCTTTCATACACAACCAATTAAGAGATTAAAAGGACGTAACCGTTTTACAATGTATTCTTCACCACTAACATCGGCCGAGTGCTGGTACTGTGTTTTGACTGCACTGACAGGAGCATATTTATGGGGGAAGATTTCCACCTGGATTCTTTTGTTCAGCTCATTACAATTGATTTGTTACGGGTATAAACTCTGGGTTATTATAATAATTAGTGCCGACATTAATGTAAGGAAATAAAGTTTTCTGGATCAAGCAATTACTGTTTTAATTCTCCTTTACTGTGAATCACTCCCAATCTGGTGGGACCAGGGGAGGTTCTCAATTCCCCATATTAACCTAAGGTGTTTTTTTTTCCCCTCGCCTTTTTAAGGTGGGGGGGCATCCTGATTGAATTTTTCCAAGTCACAATTGTACCTTCAGTGCCTGTGAGGTGACAAACACTACTACATAAGTCACAGGCAGGATTTGAAGAGTGCAGGTGTTCGAAGTTTGCACACCAGGCATCATTCTTGATTGTGGGGTTCCTCACGGCTCACGGGAAGATAGCAGCCCTTGAAGGCCTCCGACGACAGAAGCACATTTACAGCTGGCTGCCAAACCATGCAGATGTAGAGGGAATGCTTAAAATCATCTCACAGGGACCTGTTCAAGGCCACCTGAGCCACCTTTGTGGCTCTTGTCCCTGGATTGTTAGAGCCACAGGCTCACACACCTGCCAGGAAGTGTGAACACCCCTCTCTAGGCCTTTGTAAAATGCATCTGTGTGTAACTTTTGATAGCTTTTACAAAACATGCAATTACTGTTCAGAGTGAATTTCCTTCAGCTGCTTTCCAGTCCAGGGAAGGAGGTGTAAACATTTCTCAGTGGGCCCAAATTCCAAATGCCGCTTGGATCCTGGGCTTTGGGTCTTTTTATATTGTCCGTGCTTGTATTTCAGGCATGTTCAAGCTGAGAGGTTTAAGGTTCAAAGGGTGTGTGGTCTGGCAAAAAGGAAAAAAAAAAAAAAAAAAAAAAAAAAAAAAAAAAAAAAAAACCCTCACAGGTTCACGTTCAAAATTTGCCCCTGTAATAAAGCTGCGAAGTCAACTGATCATTCCGTTTTTCGGTGAACAAAAGTGTTCTGTGTTTCCATATTTAGCAATATTGTCTTTCTTATGTACAAATATGAAGAGTAAGATTTAGGGGCAACGGACAGCAGAGCTTAGCTGTAAACGAGCTTGATAGTCTCCGCCCCCAGCCCTGACCAAAGAACCTGCGCATGTGCAGAAAGCTCTCTCCGAGGGCGCCCCCCACTCCCCAGCGAGACCGCTGCGCGCCTGCGTGGAAGGTCATGGGGCTTGGCGTGGCCATGAGATGTGGCCTGAGTTTTCTCAGCCACCAGAGGCTCTGAAAATCATTCAGGACACTCTCCTGTAGACAAGAGCTGAAGGACTCTGAGGTTTCATAGCTTCACAGACTTGGGAAGTTGCAAATCAAATTCTCCACATCCCGCCCTGTCAGCAGCAGCCACGGCTGAGAGAGAAAGCTGACAGGAACAATGGTGACTACTTTGTTTTGGTCTGTGGTGAATTCTCCGGCAGCTTCACTTAGCCATGGAGTCATTTTTCTTTTCTTTTTCTCCGCCCGCCCTCCCTCTCTTTCCTTCCGCGCCCTTTGCAGGGTCTCACCATGTTGCCCAGGCCAACCTCGCACCTCCAGCCTGCGAGCCTCCTGCCTCAGCCTCTGACCTAAGCTTCCTGCCTCAGCGTCCCCAGTGTGGCCTCCACCAGCGCTTCCGCGGCAGGACTGCAGGATTTTGGTACTGCCACGCACGCCTCTCCCTCTTTTGTGAATCTTCTTTTCTCCTTTACCATCTAGGTCTGGTCTCTACTGGATCTGGGTCTGCCTTTACTGAGGGAGCTGCTTTGTGGTAGCCCTAGAATTGTAGTTATATCTGGGCAGGGGCTATGAACTTTAGGCCCAAGCCTTGCTTTGTCTCTTTTCACAGAGGTCTGACCCAGCCAGGTTCTCTCCCCAATGTTTGCACACATCTTTATCTTATTTTATTTTATTGAGAAACAAATAGCAGTGAGAGAGTATCAAAACTGATTAGTAGGACAGTTTCAATAATTAATACATTGTACATTGTTATCTTCTTAGTGGTTATCCATACTACAAGAAGCAGACAGGATATCCTGTACAAACACTATTAGTACAAATCTTTCTACTCATTGAATTAAGTGAAAGTAGCTGTATATCTATCCTGACTGTTCTGTATATACAAATACAAAATGGTCCTTCCTCTGTGTCCCCTTTTTTTGTTTAGTCCTGTCAGAGATGGGTATTCCATTG
This sequence comes from Ctenomys sociabilis, assembly GCA_004027165.1. Classification (NCBI taxonomy): domain Eukaryota; kingdom Metazoa; phylum Chordata; class Mammalia; order Rodentia; family Ctenomyidae; genus Ctenomys; species Ctenomys sociabilis. The sequence continues at coordinate 14,951 of PVKA01012905.1, read as the reverse complement.
GCATCCAAATGTTACAGGTGTGTGAATTCAGCAAAACAATCCAACACAGTCTAGCAGTCCACATCCGCAGAAGTTGTTGTGCACACATCTTATTAGAGATAGTAAAGGGTAATAAACATACCAATTACACAAGAATTCTGTGGTAGAGACAAAAACTACATGGAGAATCCAGCTCAGAAAATTCTTAGACATGAGAGAGTTTTTTTTTTTTTTTATTCTGCCTTTCTTTTCGTCCAAAATGACTATTTAGTTACTGCTTTGTGCTGATATGTGAGGAAACAGATATTTAGACCATGTCATTGAATCCCTGTGATTAGACTAATAGTAACTTTTGGGGCCATTATGTGGCCACAGTATTAGGATTTTTTATTATTAATTTTACTGAGAAAGAGGTAGCAATGAGACAGTTTCAAAGCAGGTTAGTAGGACAGTTACAATAATTAATACATAGCATATTGTCTTCCTAGTAGATATGCATAGTACAAAATGCAGATATATCTTGTCTAAGCACTGTTAGTTCAAAACTTTCTTCTCATTGAACTAAGAGAAAGTAGCTATATATCTGTGCTATTTTGTATGTACAGATATGATTTAAGGGGTTCTGCAGCAGCTCACCTCAGGCCTCTAAGCAGTTACATTTGATGAATCTCATTTCCCATGTGGTTCTCCATACAGAGGGTTTCAGAGAATGAGATTTGGCTCTCAGTATTTGACTATAATATCCCTGGGACGCTACGAGGTCCTGAGTTTTGATAGAGTGATTATAAAATGCACATGTTTATGCAAAACTTATGTTCAATGCCTATTTGAGTGACTTTTGATGCCCTTCATATTGTAAACCTCTCTTTCGCATGGCCTCCCGGAGCTTACTTATTTGATAAGAAACATGGCTTTGCTCCTCATGCTTTTCACATGTTTTTACTAGAATGGGATTTCTGTGGCTGCTGGTCACCAACTTCAACATTACTACACATATTTGCAAAGATGGTTGAGGAGGAAGGCTACGTGGCCACCAGTGCTCATTCAGACATATAACCAAATCATCTGCAAGCTGTACTACAGAGGTCACTGAAAAGCCATCTCCCAGAGAGTGAATCACTGGGCCTGGGGGCGTCAAATGTTGGTGCCTGTTTTCCTGTGGACCCTTGTCTTTCCCCATCCCTTTTGTACCATCAACCATGAACGGCAAAGTCTTTTTTGTAACCGCAATCGGCAAAGTGGATTAATAATAAAGTTGCTTTCATTTAGACAGTGATTGGAAATTAGGGAGTGACCATTATGAAGCTGAGAAAAATTTGTCTCCAGCAACCCCACAAGCTGTCCGCATGTCCCTTGCTTCCAACATCCGTTTACTCTAGAATTAACCTTCTGTACCACTGCTTCAAAATTCTGTACCTTGTCATCACTGTCTTTTTCCTCTCCACTTCCATATCCGGTATGATCTTTTTTGGTAAAAATTACATATTCTGAAGTTATACCTTTAAGTTTCCACGGAGTTACTTGACCAAAATATACCTAATGACAGAAATGCTCTTATTGGGTATTATTTAATGTTTTTATACTTCTGCATCAAAATGAGTGTTAACAAGTACTGTACATCTTTTTTGTTTGCTTGTTTGTTTTTTGAGACAGGGTCTTGCTACAAAGTTCATACTGACCCTGAGCTTACTTTATAGCCCAGACTGGTCTTGAACACCCAATGATCCTCCTGTCTCAGCCTCATGAGTGCAGGAATTATAGGTGCACTCCAAGCTCATCATTTCACTTAGTTGTCATAACAAGTCCTGTACCATTTATTTAATCAGTCCTAGGGGAAAAAAATTGAAGGACGATTAACAGTTTTAACTTGAGCACTTAAGTCAGTGGTGTCGAACCCATAGTACACGTGCCAGTGTGCTGTGTATATCACTGGAAGTTCTACGAGGCTCCCTATTGCCAATGTAGGTTACGGCACAATTCAGAGTGGGGTTGTTTGTTGGTTGGTTTATTTGTTTTGATGTAAACTGGGTTGAAAGAAATCCAAAATTTTTAGGCTTCCAGGTTTAAAGATACCAGGTTGGATATATAAGTTTATTTATTTATTTATTTTTGTGTTTAGGACAGTGTCTACAGGGTGTTCAGGGTCTCACTACTAGATGAAACTTCTAGTGATCCACCTGTTTACATTCTCTCAAGAGCTGGGATTACAAGGGTGTGCTACCACACGGAGTCTCAATTGCTGTGTCAGGGTGCCTTGTATCAGGGGTGGGGCCGGCACCACAGGCCTAGGGATCTAACGAACTCCAGGCCCCTGCGTCTGCCTAAGCAGGCACTTTAATCTGCTGAGCTATTTGGCCAGCCCTAAGGATATATAAGTTTAACAGTCAGGGAAATAGAGTTGGACATGTAAGTGTGGGAGTTAATAGCATTTTGACTTCTCATTGTACTTAAAGTCTTGGGACTGAATGATATATCCCAGCAACAATGGGGAAAAAGAGAACTAGAAAGTTTAGCCTGAATTCTAGATTATGCCAAGATTTAAAGGTTAAGTAGGGAGAAAGGATCCAGCAGAGGAAGTTAAAAGGGAATGGCCAATAAAGTATGTTAAAAATTAGGAAAGAATGGAGTCACAGAAGGTCAAGAGATGCAAATATTTCAAAAAGGAAAAAGCGTTCTCCTGTGTCAATTTGCACTAACAGGTTAGGTAAGATGACAGTGGAAAGTATGAAATGACATAGAAGCCAAGAAGACATGGTTAGAGAGAAACTAGAAGTAAGGAAGTAGAAACAGCCAGAAAATCAAGGTTTAGAGAGAGAAAATAAATTCTTCAAAGTTTGAATCACATTCAAGAGTTGGAACTGGGGAGATGGCCCAGTAGAATAAGCATATGTCTGGCAAGCAGAAAGTCCTGAGTTCAATCCCTGGTTCCACAAAAAAAAAAGTTGACCCTGGGTAATGTAACTTCAGTGCTATACTCATACTCACAGACTACCTGTCTGTCAGAGGGAGGATAGAGGTAATAACACCTTTTATTCTGTGAATAATAGAGGCTTAGTGCCACCATAGAGCCAATGAGCTGTGAGAGTTCACTAATCCAGACAAAGGCCATATAAGCACTGTGGGGTAAAAGGCATGCCAGAAAGGCAGTGTCATAGGAAACATTTTGAGAAAGTCTCTGTTAAATTACACAGCTTATTTAATTATGTGTAGCCTTTTACATTTCACAAGACCTTATATAATATATCCATTTGATTTCCACAGCAGTTCAATAAATTGGAAATATGTTCAAACATGGCAAGAAGACACATCTTGATGAAGAGAGGGAATGTTATTTTTTGCTTTGTTTCTAATCAGCCATAACAGGCTGGGGAGATGGCTCAGTGGAATAAGCACTTCCCTGCCAAGTACAAGGGCCTGAGTTCAACGCCTGGTTCTGCAAAAAAAAAAAAAAAAAAAAAAAAAAAAATCAGCCATAGGCTGGTATGGTGTCTGTGTCATATATAAATGATTAAAGTTTCAGTAGTGTTATTCCATGCATTCACCTACCCATTCATCTATCCACCCAGCCTCAGAGCCATCCACTCATCTACCCATGCATGATAATTGCACTGCACACCAGGCTTTGGATTTGTCTTTGAAAATCACATAATCAGATCTTGGTTCTTTAAGAAATTTATGTTTGTTGAGATGAAAAAGCCTTAGAACTCTGTAAGAGCACTATTTGTATTGTATTGTGCTTCATGTTGTCATGGTCAATAAATATAGAACTTTGCTTGGCAAAAGAAATCTTATAGAACCCAAAGAAGGATTTGGGCATTCTTCCAGAGTGAGATAAAATGGCTTCATAGATGTACTTGAGATTAGGTTAATGAATTTGAAGTCGTATGGGTAGGAATAACAGATTTTTCAGCAATGTGGAGAGACAGGAGTAAGGGTATAGAGGATTGAAACTTTGTGTACTTGTGAAGTTGCAGAGAGCTTAGCATGGCTGGGCACAGGCTGGAGATAGTCTATGAAATGGTAAGTTTAAGTAGGTATGAGTAATTTTTTAAAGATTCCTTGATGATCCTTTATTCTTTTAACAAAGACATGGATGCCATACTAAGCCATTATTGAGTATATGGATGAATCATTCTATCATTGAAAAAAGTAAAAGAGAAGAAAAGTGCCAGATAAGATCCAAGGAAGTCCCTAAAGTGAAGATGGAAAGCCTGTGCTTACCCACCCACTGACTTAAATCACAGAAAAAAAAAATCATAACACATGAGTGAGAGGCATCGAGAAATTTAAAAAGGCAGAACTGAAAGTACACGCTCAAAGGAAACAGAATACAGGCCATCAAGATAGAAGTATACTACAGTGTGGGGCTGGGGATGTGTATATGTTTTGGGGAGTCTGTGGAATTTTTGAAATCTGTTGGAAGTCCCATTTTGGTCTTGGTTTGTAGGATAGAAGATGGCACCGACAGAAAGAAGATGTCCCATTTTATAGGTAAACGGATGGCCCATTTTACAGGACAAAGTCAGGGCCATATATATATATATATATATACACACACACACACGTGCACACATTACTTTTTCACATGCATTTTTTTAAAGATAAGTGACCTATAATGTTTGCCTAAAGACATTATTACTAAAGGCACTCATACTATTTTTACTCCCATTTAACATAAGTGGACACATACCTCTTTATTTTTTTGTACTTTAGGGAAGGGTCTGCAGGGTGTTCAGGATCTCACTATTTGATCGGACTTGTAGAGATTCGCCTGTTTACAGCCTGGCATGCGCCACCATACCCAGTTTCAATCTCGTCTCAGTGTGCCCTGGCAGGCGAGGCTAGCACAGCAGGCCCAGGGATTGAACCCTTGGTCCCTGTGCCTGGTTGCAGGTGCTTTAATCTGCTGAACTATTTGGCCAGCCCTTGTGGACACATATCTCAGGGTGTGGAGATTTTAAATAATTTAACCCTAAGTCACAAAGCTGATATGCAAATTGAGATTTGAAGGACAAAGTCATATATGGGATATATATATATATATATATATATATATATATATATATATATATATTTTTTTTTTTTTTTTTTTTTTTTTTTTTTTTTTTTTTTTTTTTTTTTTTTTTTTTTTTTTTTTTTTTTTTTTTTTTTTTTTGCCCAGACAAACTAGCTCCGGAGCCCTCTCAACCATGGCATTAGGTCCACTGGAGAGCTCTACAAGGTCTGAAATGTAGTCAGTGGAGATCTGCTGAGATTTCATGTACCATCACTTTTAGAGACTCTTACAGTTCTTTGTATAGAAGTCAGGCACTCTGGATAGAATTCAGTGTATCTGTGAGCTTGGATGGAAAATTTTTACATCTTTAATTATACAAATGTCTATGCTGTAATGTTTCCTTAAATTATAAATTTAAGGTAGAAAATGTCAGTAGTATTCACAGTACCTAAGACAGAGATTTTCACATTGCATCAGATTTGTTTCAGTTATCTCTAAATGGCATTTATACTTATGGTGACTCAGAACTGTAACTGTTATTAGACCTGCTACTAGGTCCTATTTTTAATCCATTAATGAAAGCATATATATTATTTGTGATAGAATCACAAATTTAACTTTTAGATCTTGAAAAATGTCTTTCACTATAATTGTTTGCCTTTGTAATGCTCAACATGTACAATAATTATAAAGGAAGAAATCTGTTGGCTCCTCAAGACAGCCAAAAGAATCAGGATACATATATATACAATAAACTAAAAATGGATGTAGTCCAAATTCCCATGTGACATAAAAAGCCCTAGGCTCCAGTCCCCAGATATAGCTGTGCAGAATTAATATTTCCAGTGATTGGGAACTCCCTATTTAATAAATACTTTTTTCTTTTTATTTGTTTTTTAATAATTTATTTATTTTTTTAAATCAATAAATTGTGCATTGTTGTCTTCTTAGTGGCTATCCATAAAACAAGGAGCACTTCTTTTCTTTTAAAAGCTCCAGGTTTAAAAATAAATTCTTCCTTACATTGGGAATTATTGCTACATACTTATCTCCCCCCCAACCCCTTTTAGACTCGCTCTTCCCTCTTGAGCTACATTCCTTTTAAAAAATGTGAACAATTTCTGTCTGGTTTCTGTGAAATCTGTTTTCCTGAAGGCCAGGGTATCTTTCTGACTTTTTCTAGACTTTCCACCCCCAAGTCTTACACATTTCCAAAAGACAGAGGTAACTCTCACAAATTTCCTGTCCCTAACACATCACTATGTAGTTTTTTTTCTGCATAATGGAGTTTCAGTTCTCCTTATTGCTTCCCAAGTCATCTGAGAGATGGAACTATTAGGAAAGTAAGTCAAGAATTCACCAGATGCATGCTGTTAGCAGAGAGAAACTTTCAATTGCCATTTAGATAAACCCACAGCTTCACTCCTACCTACCCCTACCACTTCTGGGTCCTGCTTTTGTTTCTTTCTTTTTTTTTTTTTTTCTTTGTTTTGTTTTTGAGATAAGGTCTTGCTCTGTAGTCCAGGCTGGCCTTGAACTCACTATGTATAGGCCAGGCTGACCTCAAAACTCATGACAATTCTCCTGGGGGCTGGAATTATAGGAGTGTACCACCACACCTGCCTTTTGGGGCCTATTTCTGTGTCAGTGTAATTGGCTGTGTTCAGAAGACTCCTTCTATCTCTTCTTTTTGATAATTTAGTATAAAGCCTGGTTACATGACAAACCAATTGTTTTTCATGCCTTTCATCAGCGTGCAAATAAATGGTCCCTGTATTTCCACACTTTGCTTAAGGAATTTTCGTACAGGTGTGAGCCTTCTTCACAAGTTGTATCTCTTTCTTTTGAAACGTTTATCTTCCCACTGCCATCTTCCAGTTGGCAACCATCACCCCCTTCCCATTGGGTCGGAGTGATTTCTGTATTCTTTGGTTCTCTCTAAATTTGCAGCAAGGAAAGAATTTTCAATTCCTGGGGACCATCTATGCTGCCTTGGGTGTAGCCTCAGAGCAAGCAGGGATGACTGTGGCACTGCTTAAAGGAAACTTGGCAGCAGAAAAACACTTCCCATCACCTTCCCACAGCTGTGAATGCCATTGTCAGGCCGTTCATATTGAACTTTTAGAAAGTGTTTCAAGACAAAAACCGTAGTGGGAGTTGGTACAGACAGTACCGTTTTTACACTTCTCATTTGTTCTTTGGTGTCAGAGATATAAGTTCACTGAAAAAAATGTTAAGAGCTGGTTTTACTCCAAATGCCAAAGGAACAGCACTTTTAGTTATTTTCTGACTACAGAGGACTAGAATATTATATAAAAGGGATTCATCAATACTACTACTTTCTTTTTCCCAGATGTGGTGGTTCCATTTTTTAAGTCTGGGATCAAATCTTTCAGGAAAAAGGAAAGGGAAAAATAGATGAAAAAGCTAAGCACCCAGTTCAGCAGTTCCTAATTTTAAGAATGCACTATACTTTTTTTTTTTTTTGTCGTAATACTAATAGCATTTCAAGGTATTTTTGAAGTTATATGTACAGAGAACAAATCCATTCCTAATATGATCTCTTTGACTTGTGCATTTAAAAAAAGAGATTGGGATAAAACGGAACCACTTTTAGATGTTAGCAGCTCAAAGCAATAAGAATTTCTATGGCTGAGCCCACCCAAATGGCAGGGGTATTTGAGCACAGGAGGTGAGGTGCTGTGACACTTCCTGTCACTTCTGGATGGGTATTTTTCCTGACACTGGGAATGAAACCCCAGGGACTTAACAGAATTTTTTTTTTTTTTAATTCTGAGACAGGGTCTTGCTGAGTTGTTGTGTTGCACAAGCTGAGCTCAAACTTGCAGTCCTCCTGTGTCACTCTTTTTTTTGTGAAAGCCTATTTGAAAAATAGTAAGAAGCACAAGTCCAGTAACAGTTAAGGAACCAGTGTTGAATGTGTTGGTTACTCTGAAATAGAGACATGTACCAATATTTGAAGTGTAAGATTTTAAGCATTGTTTTATCTGTCTCAAGCATTCAGAAGGTGAGAACTGGCAGGCCAGAGGAATTGCTGAGGGAGGCAGGACCCAGACTCATAGCTCGGGTTCTGCCGAGCCTACTGTCTTGAGGGAATTACTTCTAGAACTTTCCTTCCAGATTTTTCTCTTGTCTACTGATTACTTTCTCTAAATTTCAAGTCACTGTTTCTTTAGTCATCTCATCTGTTTTGCTAAATGCTCATAGTCCCAAAGTTTTTCCTTCAGGTTTTCTTCTTATTTCACTTAACATGTCCTCTCTGGAGAGCATAACTGTGGCTATTCCTTTGGATTCCAAGAGTGACAGAAGAGGGAACAGCAGCATCAGACAGCAGAAAGGTTCACAAAAGGATGGGGATTGGCCAACGGGATTGGCAGGAAGGGAGGTGCCATATTTGTGGCCTAATTTTGGTGAAGTTGTAGATGAGAGGATCCAGGGGTAAGGCAGGAATGTGAGGTAGGGACAGAAGAGGGAACACTGGCTACTTTTAGCTTTGAAAAATTTGGGAATTTAGTTTTGAGAAATTTGATATTCAGCTAAAGGAAGTCTTTGGTTTTAGTTCCGAGGAGAGAAGATAATTTGAATGCATGGACTGGCTGAATGGGTTGTGAGGGAAGCTGAAGATGAGAGGGTTAGAGAACTGATGGTGTGACCCAGGAGGTACAATACACCAGGACCAAAGGGAGAGATGGAGATGAACCTTGAACCAAAGGAACATATCTCCTGAAAGAAAAGAAAAAAGACTATGAATGTATAGAGAAGTTCATACATGAGAGGAGCATTTGGAAGAACTTATGCTAGGTTACTTGTATTTTATATATAAATCAGCAGTGGGGCAGCTTTTTCAGTTGAGAATGGGAGAATCCTTACAAACATCAGCCCCTATAATCGAAACAAAAAAGATCTATTTGAAGTGAAGAGGCCATAACTAAAAAAATACAGAGAATGTATACAGGCCACTGAGGAACAAGCTGGGTCTGGAAAGAATACACATTTATATGGGCTTGACTCTGGTCAGTTTTGTTTCTTTCCTCCATTGGCACTTATTTGACTGGGTATAGGAGAATAAAGTTTAAATTATTGATTTGGCATTTTCTTTCTTTTTTTTTTTTGTATTTTAGGGAGGGGTCTACAGGGTGTTCAGGGACTCACTACTAGATTGGACTGATAGTGATTCTCCTGTTTACAGCCTCCCAAGAGCTGGGATTACAGGCACACACCACCATGCCCAGTCTCAATTGCTGTCTCAGCATGTTGGCATGGTGGACCTGGGGATGGAATACCCGACCTCTGCACCTGCTTACAGGTTCTTTGTTGACATTTTCGTGAGAAATCAAGAAAATCACACATCAAAGTACAGAAGTACTAGAAATGCTACAGGACTTAAAAAATATTTACAGGCTAGAGAGGTAGCTTAGCAGTCTAAGGGACCTGGCCAGCAAGTGCAAGGACCCAGGTTCAATCTCTAATACGACGTTCTTTGCTGGCCTTGGAACCCAGCAAGGTGTGATGGATGGCACACACCTGTAATCCCAGTGCTGAGGAGGCTGAGAGAGGAGAATCACTATGAGTCTGAACTGCATAGTAGAACCCTGTATCAAGTAAATAAATGAACAATTAAAAAAAGTATTTACAGATAGAATGTTCAAGGGTAACCTGATAGAGCGTTCAAAGGTGACCTGAACTACAAAAAATGTATTATATACAACAGAATATAAGTACACATTTAAGCACCATTTTATGAGGTTTTGTGATTTTTATATTTTATTTTATTTTTCCGGTTTTGGGGATCAAACCCAAGGCTTTCACACTGAGCTACATCACCAGCTCTTTTTAAATTTTGAAGTGTGGTACTATTCAGTCACTGAGTTGCCCAGGCTAGGCTCCAACTTGTGATCTTCCTGCCTCAGCCTCCCAGAGTCTCGGGGCTACAGATTTTTGCTCCCTGTGATGAGTTTTATCAAATGTTCACACTCACAAAATCCTTACTGCAGTTGAGATATGGGACAAATCGATTATTAGAGAAAGGGTTTTTAGAAACACTTTCATTACTGATAGCATTTTGTACTCTTCAGCATAGATAAGTTCCATGTGGCATCATTTGCCTTCCATGTGAAGAACTCCCTTTGACATTTCTTGTAGGGCAAGTCTATTGATGGCAAGTTCTCTTAAATTTTGCTTTTTTGAAAACGATTTTGTTTTGCCTTCATTTTTTGAGAAATATTTTCAGTGGGAATAAAATTCTGGGAAGGAAGTCTTTGTTCTTGTTGTTGTTTTCCCTTCAGTGCTTTGAAGATACTTTTTTCATTGTCTTCTGTCTTGCAAAGTTTTGCCAAGAAATCCAGGGTCAATCTTATCTTTATTCATTTATTCAGAATCCCTTCAGGTCAGAAGAGACAGTGAGTCTTTTTCCTGGGCTGTTTTAAATATTTGCTCTTTATTCCTAAATTTTAGCAATTTGGTGTTGATGCCCCGGGGCTTTCTGAACTTCCCAAATCTATAGGTTCATAGTTACCATTAAACTGGAAAAAATGCAGGCCATCCCCCCCCCCTCCGCCCCGGTTTTTTTCTGTGTACCACTCCTAGACATACATTTCTTCTGAGATTTCAATCGCATATGGTCGGTCACATCTCCCAAGCCCATGAGACTTTGTTCATTTATGTTTGCAGACTTTTTTCTCTGTTTCATTTTGAAAAATTTCTGTTGATACATCCTCAAGTGTACTGATTTATTTTATAGTGTTTAATCTGCAATTGCACTTTATCTGCACTTTTGATTTCATATACTGTATTTTTCATCTTTGTGTTTTATTTGCTTCTGTTATTGTCTTGAGGTCTTCTCCAGGTTCTTAATATCTTATAAAATGAACTGAGGTAGACATCGGAGGGTTGCAGCAGGATCAATAATTTATTCAAAAGAGGAAAAACAAGATATACCCCAGAGTGGGAGGGGCCAGAGAGAAGAGCTCACAGTGTGTGGAGCTTGGTGCTAGAGGTCTGAGGGGTGGTGGAAAGTTTGATGTGAGGTATGACTTGTGTCAGTGAGCAGCCTGACTCAGATACTCAAAAATCTCAGCCTCCCTACAAGGCAGTAGATTTTTTTTTACCATTTATGGCCCTTGAAGGAATTATCATGGAATCCAAAGCCCACAAAGAGTCAAATCTACAAGTGACATGATAATTAGGGCTGGGGTCAGCCAAGGATTGTAGAAGACCAGGATAAGCTACTTAACTGTTCAACTTTTTCCATTTCTATTTTGTTTACACTTGGGCATCCTGGTACTGAGCTAATGTTAAACTCAGAAAGTAGACCTAGACCCAGAAAGCAGACACAGCGTGGGCCCTACCTTTTTCTGCTGTTTCCTTGGTTACTTGTATCTCAGCTGTGCCTTGGAAAGCAGACTTTAGCTGGGTGGAACCTCCTTCTTTCTTCAGCCTTTTTCCTGAGTACCACCTGCCTCAATTCTATTCTATATTTATGTTTTCATTTGGATAGTTCTACATACAATAACTTTTAAAATGTCTTTTTGGGCAAATTTCTTCATATTGGGTAGTTGTGGCATTGGGTAATGTCTTTCTGATTATGAGTCATATTTTCCTGTTTCTTAAGATGGCCAGAACTTGGGGCTGGGGAGATGGCTTAGTGAAATAAGCACTTCCCTGGCAAGTACAAGGGCCTGAGTTCAATCCCCAATTCTGCCAAAAAAAAAAAAAAAAAAAGATGGCCAGAACTTTTCTGTAAAGTGCTGGGTATTTTGAATTCTATGTTGTTGATTTTTTTTTTTTTATTTCCTTTCTTCCATTATAAACTGTTGGAGTTTGTTCTATAGGCAGTTAAGTTTCTTACTGACCAATTTGGTCTCTTCAAGATTAATTCTTCTCTATATTGTAGACGATATGCCCGTTCTCCAAGGTGAGTATACAAGCAATACTAAGGCAGGAGCCTTCTGAGGTTTCTGAAAGACCTGAAGTTGAACCCTTTTAAGCTCTAAAAACTGTTCAGGTTTTAGGTCCTGTTTATTTGCTCTTCCAGCCATCTAAAGATTTCCTCCAACCATCCACAGTGTTCTGCAACAGTGTAGGAGACCCCCTGCAGCTTTTGGGAACTATTTCTTTGCATACTCTCTTTTACTCTGTGGTTCTCCAATTTACAAGGCCTCTTGAGCGCCAGCGTCTGCCTTCTTAGGCTCAGCAAGACCATTGTGCTCTGCTGGGTTCACTTCCTCTGCATCTCTGTTCAGAAGCTCAAGACAGTGATGTGGGCAGAAGTGGAGGTGGTCACGGGGCTTGTCTTGTTTGTTTGCCTTTGATCAAGGACCACAGTCCTTGCCTGCCTGCTGCCCAGGATCTGAGCACAGTTGTTTCATTGTTTTTGTCCGTACTTTCTCATTATGAGAGTAAATCTGGTCCCATAACCAGGAAAAGAAGTTTCATTCAGTGACACTTTTAAAGAAGCTGTTTTGACACAGATCTGTCAGCATGATAAAAAGTAAAGATTTGTGCTGTTGTTTTAAAAAAAAACCAGATCCACAAGGACAGATAACCTTTCCCCATCCTGGACTTCTTATAATGCTTTACTCCCGAAAAATAGCATGCTGGTGGCTTGAATAAGAGGGTGAAGGTCAGAGATAGTATAAACAATGGTGTAGGAATCAAACAACATCTGGCTGATAAATTGAATTTCACAGTATAAATAGTTACTTTGTACAACGATTGCCACTGCCTAATTACAGTTTTTATTTAAGAAAATGTTTAAGTCACTCTAGGCATTTAAAAACATATGCAAAGTCCTAGGTTCAATCCTCAGTACTATCAAAAACTGAGGGTAGGGGAAAATTAGTGTATCATAAATGTTAGGTTTCTCGGTGGCACAGTAAAGCGATAAGAAAAGAAGCATTTATTAGCTCAACATGGAGAGAATCCAAGGGAAGATGAGGGAATCCTCTGACCTGAGACAAAGAAAGCTGAGACTTTTATGGACTATTGCTAGGGGTGGAGTTTGAGGGGCAGTTTCAGTATATCCACAGAGTTGTACAACCATTGTCACTGTCTAATTACAGATAATTTTCATCTTCCTAAAAGGAAATCACATGTCTATTAGTAGTTACTTTTCATTTTCCCTTCTTCCAGCTTCTGGCAACTACTGGTCTACTTTCTATCTCTTTTTATTTATTTTTTATTATCTCTTTCAATTTGCTTATTGACCTTTCAGGTAAATAGATAGACAATATATGGCCTTTCAATTAGCAAAATGTTTTTGAGATTCATCTATGTATTACTGTTTCACTCTACTGTATGGCTAAAAACCATCCCACTATATACACAGCACTTTGTTTATTCATTTATCAATGGAGTGACATTTAGGTTTGTTTCTGTTTTTTTAGTTTATTATGAATAATGCTGCTATATAAACATCCATATTCACATTTCTGTGTGAAGGTGCTTTTATTTCTCTGAGATATGCAGGGGTCAGGTTGATGAGTTACTTGGCAACTGTTTAACTTTTGCTACATTGCCAAACTGTTTTTCAAAGAAACTACGTAATTTTACATTCTCACCAGCAATAATATATGAAAGTTCTAGTTTCTTTGCATTCTTGTCAACCTTTGTATTGTCTGTCTTTCTGGTTATAGATATACTATTATGTAGGAAGAGGTGTCAGAGTTTTTGATTTGCATTTCACTAATGACTAATTTTACTTTTGGGGTCATTTGCATACCTTCTTTGAAATTTCCATTGAAATCTCTTGTTCCTTTAATTGGGCTTTTTTATTATTGAGTTGTAAGAGTATATTTTTTATCTGATACGTAGTTTATAGATTGTTTCTCCATCTTGATTGTCTTTTTGTCTTCTTGATAGTGTCTTTTGAAGCATAGAGATTTTTAACTTTGATGAAGTTGTATTTATCTTTTTTCTTTCATTCCTCATGATTTTGTCATAATACTTAAGAAGCCAGTCTAATTCAAGGTCATGGAGATTTATGTCTATGTTTTTTCCGAAGAGTTTTGCCCTTTCAGCTCTTAATATTTAGTCTTTGAGCCATTCTGAGTTCATATCTACACATGACCTGAGATATTTTCAAACATTTTGATGAAGCTATATTACTGTACCTGATTTGAATGGTCTTCATCATAAATACTCTGATTTCTCTCACAAAGTTGAAAAGGTTATATTACTTTTCTTTTAGTTAAATATTTCACTTTTCAGTGAATACTAATAGACTGTTGTCTTCTTTTTAAAAATACAAAAGATAGATAACTGTTGTGTACATTTTTGGTATTTTTCATTTTGGTATGTGTACTAGATAACACTTTTTTTTGTGGCCTGCTCATCCTGCCTGGGGGCTGGGGCTGGTGCAGCATGTAGATCCTGGGATCGAACTGAGGTCCTGCTGCTCAACAAAGCTTGCCTAAGCAGGTGTTTTAGACCACTGAGCTATCTTGCCAGCCCCTTAAATCTTTTCTTAATAAATTGTATAATCTCAGGGAAAATGCTCAATTAAATTTCAAATAGCGCTCTTAGAACTCTGTTGAATACATTATCTCTATAATTCTGCTCCAGAAGACTGTTACACATTTATTTTTCTGGATATAAAGGGTATTGGAATATCTATAAGAATCATGAAGGTGAAGATTCCAAACTTTTAAAAATCAGGGTTAATGTTTAGAGTGAACCAGAATCATAGCTATTTCCTTTAAGTAACAATTGGAGAATTTTAAAAAAGAGCTATTTAAAATTTGCTGTTTAACTTACCTATATCAAAATGACTTTGTAGCCGGGCGTGGTGGTGCATGCCTGTAATCCCAGCACTTGGGAGGCTGAGGCAGGAGGATTGTTGTGAGTTCGAGACCAGCCTGAGCTACAAAGTGAGCTCAAGGCCAGCCTGAACTGCATAGGAAGACCCTGTCTCAAAAAGACAAAAAAAAAAAAAAAAAAAAAAAAAAAAAAAAAAAAA
>PVKA01012904.1:0-56530 GCA_004027165.1 Ctenomys sociabilis | reverse complement strand
TCTAGAAGCCAAGGGAGGGGGCAGCCACCACCCCTACGGTACCCACACAGAGGCACAGGCTGCAGTGGGCCCCAATGCTGCCCTGGGTTGCAGAGGGGCTTCTGATGTGACCCCAGTCCTGTTCTCGTGTCCTCCCCGCTAACACAGTCCGCTCTCTTCCCAGAGGACCTGGTACAGATGCCTCCGACGCCCCCCAGCAGCCACGGCAGCGACAGTGATGGCTCCCAGAGTCCCCGCTCACTGCCCCCCTCCAGCCCTGTCCGGCCCATGGCCCGCTCCTCCAATGCCATCTCCACCTCCCCCCTCCTCACCGCCCCACATGTAAGGAGCTGACGGGGTGGCAACGGCCCCAAAAGAGGGAAATGACTGGCAGGATGGTCATGGCACCCCAAGTCTGATCCGTACCTCATAAAACTTTTTTTTCTTGGCCAAATTCTTGAGACAGGGTCTTGCTCTGCAGTTAAGGCAGGCCTTGAGCTCACTTTGTAGCCCAGGCCAGCCTCAAACTCCTAACGATCCTCCTGCTTCAGCCTCCCAAGTGCTAGGATTACAGGCCTGCGCCACTATGCCCAGCAACTCAGAATTCATATATCAAATTTTGCTCAAATCTGGCCAGCAGGTGGCAGTGATAATATAATCCTGTCTCACTGTGACAGAGAAACTGAGGCAGAAAGAGAGTCCCCGCACACAAAGCCCACACTGCTGCAGTGTCAGGCCTGGGCTGGGCATCCTGGGCCCCAGAGAGAGGGCCCTGCTGAGCTCCCGGCACCCTGACCTGGACCTGCTCCTGCTATTGGATGCACCTCAATTTGCCCTGTTCAGAGGAGGAAATGGGCTAAGCATGCAGCCCTTGACTTGGAACCTGAGGCTGCCTGGTGCTTCAACCCCTGCGTCTCGCTCCTTGCAGAAATTACAGGGGACATCTGGGCCACTGCTCCTAACTGAGGAGGAGAAGCGTACCCTGATTGCCGAGGGTTACCCCATCCCCACCAAACTGCCCCTCAGCAAGGCAGAGGAGAAGGCTCTGAAGCGGGTGCGAAGGAAAATCAAGAACAAGGTAGGGTCTGTGCAGGTTCTGGGCCCACCCTGGAGGCTTTGTGGTGGGTGTGGCCTGGGCCCCTCTACCCCAGATGCCCCCCCCACCCGAATTAGCAATGTGTCTGTGGTAACTGTTGTGGCCCCCTCCCTCCAGATCTCAGCCCAGGAGAGCCGCCGAAAGAAGAAGGAATATGTGGAGTGCCTAGAAAAGAAGTAAGGGTCCCCAAGTGTGGCCTGCTATCCCCAACCTCTTTTGCCGTCCATCAGACCAAGGCGATGCAGAGACCAGGGTGGGTGATGGACAGGGTGAGCCAGGGGGCTGCTCTGAGCCTGTGCCAATGTCTCCCCAGGGTGGAGACATTTACATCAGAGAACAACGAGCTGTGGAAGAAGGTGGAGACCCTGGAGAATGCCAACAGGTGGGTGCCGCTGCCTGGGTCCCCCACCCGGGGCAGCCCTGCAGGCCCCCTGCTCTCACAGCAGGAGAGAAGGGCATGCCAGACACTCCCACAACTAGACCCCGAAGGTGGGACCACTTATGTCTTGCCCCACCCGGGCTGCCAAGCGCAGTTGCTGGGCTGGTGAGATGCACATAGGAGGTGGGACAGAGCAGAAGTGTCCCCCCAAACCAGCAGTCCCTGGTAACCCATGAGAAGTACAGATTCTCTCCAGGCACAGGGTACACACTGTATGTAATCCCAGCACTTGGGAAGCTGAGGCAGGATAATCTAGGGCCACACAGCAGGATCCATTCTGAAAACAAGAGAAAGAAAAGAAAGACATGGAGAAAGAGAGGTTGGTTCTTAGACTCCCAGCCGGGTGGACTGAATCAGAACCTACTGCAGTAGAGCCCATAATCCAGGTTTCCTTTTATTTGTTGTTATATCAGCAGTTGAACCCAGGGCCTTGGTGCTGAGCTACCTCCCCAGCACTTTTCTTTTGTTTTGCTTACTTTCTGTGACAAGATCTTGCTATGCAGTATAGGCTGGCCTTGAACTCACTGTGTAGCCAGGGGCTGGCCTCAAATTTTCTCTTCAAATCTCCTACCTCAGCCTCCAAGTGCTGGAATTACAGATGTGCACCACCATACCTGGTTTTTATTTTTTATTTTTATTTATTTATTTATTTTTTTTTTTTTGTCTTTTTGAGACAGGGTCTCACTATGCAGTTCAGGCTGGCCTTAAGCTCACTTTGTAGCTCAGGCTGGTCTCGAACTCACAGCAATCCTCCTGCCTCAGCCTCCCGAGTGCTGGGATTACAGGCATATGCCACCATGCCCGGCTCTGGTTTTTATTTTTGAGACAAACTAAATTGCCCAAGCTGACTTCAAATTTGCAATCCTCCGGGCTCAGCCTCAAAAGTAGCTGGGATTACAGGATCTGCCCCCATGCCCAGGTGGACCGTTTGTTTTTCTTGGCTTTTTGAGATAGGGTCTCCCTGGTCTTGAGCTCACTTTGTAGCCCAGGGTGGTCTTGAACTCAGTGAGATCCTCCTGTTTCAGCCTCCTTAGTAGTAGGATTACTGTGTATACCACCCACCTGGCTGTTTTGGTTTCTGTCGGCAGGAAAATAACAGGCTCAGGGCCAGCCAGATAGCTCAGCAGACAAAAGCTCCTGCTTAGGTAGAGCACAAAGACTGGGGTTCAATCCCCCCCGCATGCCTTGCCCTACCGGCCCCACCCCTGGGGCTCGCTGAGACAGCAATTGAGACTGGGCGTGGTGGCGTGCGCCTGTAATCCCAGCACTTGGGAGGCTAAAAACAGGATAATCACTACGAATCCAATCTCGATCTCCGTAGTGAAACCCTGTAACAAATACATAAAAAATAATAACAGGCTATCTCACAAGTTCATGTGGAGACTATGAGCGCAACTCAAGGGTCCGTCCTGGTGCTTTTGGCATTTCGGAATGTTCAATTCGAAATATTTTCTTTCTTTTTCTTTTTCTTTCTTTTTTTTTTTTTGGTCTTTGAGACAGGGTCTCACTATGCAGTTCAGGCTAGCCTTAAGCTCACTTTGTCGTTCAGGCTGGTCTCGAACTCACAACAATCCTCCTGCCTCCACCTCCTGAGTGCTGGGATTACAGGACTGCGCCACCACGCCCGGCTAGTTTTCTTTTTTTGCTGCTCCCAGGATCAAACTCGGGACCTAGTGCTTTCCAGGGAGGCGCTTATGCCTTTGAGCCATATCCCTGGCCTTACTTTATTATTAGTCTGAATTCTTGATGGGGCCTAGCCGGGACCCCACGTAGGTCTTTAATAGGTATTTGTGGCAGTGATGCCAATGAGACCGCCTGGTATAAAGTAGCAGCCCACGCCCGAGTTTCCTCTTTTCCTTCTGGCCTTTGACCCCGGCTTCTCGCTGATTGGCCAGGATAACCCCCGCCCCGCCCCCGCCATTGTGGGGCGGAGTCTTCACGGCTCCTCTCCCCCTGGGTCTGAGTTAGGACCGGGTCCTAGGAGCTATTTCGCCACCTGCTGTTCACTCTAGGAACTGCGCCAGCCAGGCTGCGTGGAGAAGAGGCCATGCTAGGAGGCATATTCTTAGCAGTGCAGATAGATGCGGAAATCCGTAAGGAAACGAAGTGCCCTGGGGGTTGTGATCACAGCAAAAGAACCAATAAAATTACGCCTCACATACATAAAATTGGTGTCACTTATGGGACCTATGCACTAGCCCCAGTGCTGTACACATCCTTCTTACCAGTTTAGGGCGCCGTGGGGTGCAAAGGAGGAAGCTTCAATATATCCATGGCTAGGGAACAAAAAAGCGCGCCAGCCAGGTGTGGTGGCGCACACCTGGAATCCCAGCACTGGGGAGGCTGAGACGAGAGGATCATCATGAGTCTGGGCTGTGTAGCAAGACCCTGTAACAAACAAACAATTAAGCAAAGAATAAAAGGAACAGCGGGGCTGGCCTTGCTCGCTGCGTCCCAGGATGCCCAGGGCTTCCCTAGGTGGCTGTGCCACACCGCTCAGGAGCCAGCAAGAACCAGGCCCCTGACACTTAGGCCAAATGGGAAATGACCCCCCTGCCCCCCGGGGAAGGCCCCAGATGCCCTGCCAAGTCGTCCTTCCCATGACCACGGTGCCCTCCTCAGGAACCTGCTCCAGCAGCTGCAGAAACTCCAGAGCCTGGTCACCAGCAAGATCTCCAGACCTTATAAGATGGCAGCCACCCAGACGGGGACCTGCCTCATGGTAGGTGCGGCCCCACCAGCCCAGGGACCCTCCTCTTCTTCCTTCTGCTGGTTTCCTGCATCAGGGGTGACATTACCTGGAGAAACTGGTCCCTGCAGAGCCTTTGTGATGGAACTGTCCCGGTGGGGCTGTGTAGGTGATGCCACCAAGCCCAGCTGGGGACAGGTCCCTTGAGGTTGCTGCTTCTGCAGATCCTGTGGAGTGAAGGGCTTGGGGAGAAGTAGGGAGTATGGATGGGGGTGGGACTGAGGAAAAGCCTAGAACCCCAAAGAAGCTGGGTGTGGTGGTGCAGGCCTGTAACCGCAGCACTCTGGGAGGCTGAGGCAGGAGGATCTCAAGTTTGAGCACAGCCTGGGCAACTTTAACAATTTAAGAGACCCTGTCACAAAATGTAAAGGGCTGGGGATGTAGCTCAGTACAAAGTCCCTGCATTCCCAAGTACTGCCAAAAAAGAAGGGAAAGCCAGGCTGTGGTCTGGCCAAGGGCTCTGCTCACGCATGAGTTTTAGTCGGCACTTCTAGGTGCCTGGGCTCTTGCTGAGTTTGACACTGAGCCATCTGCCCCATGGTGAAAGCCGCACAGACCTCCTGCCCCTGCTGCTTCCTAGTGGGGGGGAGGGGGGGCATGGCTGGGTGGCCCAGAAGCGCCTCCTGCTGCAGGACAGCTGGGGGATACCAGGTCCAGGGGTGTTGGCTTAGGGAGCCACTTTGGGCAAAACTGAGGCTCCTGGGCATACAGTGTTGGGGTAGCCCTGTGCCCTTCATGCCCCAAGCGTCACTGCCTGCAATTGTCCTGGCCAGGTGGCAGCCTTGTGCTTCGTGCTGGTGCTGGGCTCCCTCGTGCCCTGCCTTCCCGAGTTCTCCTCCAGCTCTCAGCCTGCGAAAGGAGACTCTGTGGCCGCCGACAGCATCTACACTGCCAGTCAGAGTGAGTCCTCCCGCTGGGTGGAAGCCCCGTCCGAGAGCAGGGCTGTGTTTAGGGATGGCATCATCTCCTTGTCCTGCCTCAGGCTGCAGACAGCAAAACTGAGGTCCAAAGAGGGTCTGTGCCTCTGGGAAGTAGGGGTGGGGCCCTAAGAAGGAAGTGCGTGACTGTCCAGAGCACTGTGTTGAAAGTTGCCTAAGGCTTAGTGACAGAGTGGCTGGGTTCATTTGCTGTCCCCAAGCAGGGCAATGGTGGTAGACTCCTAGAATCCTAGCAATCAAGAGGCTGAGGCAGGAGGATTGCAAGGTCAAACCCAACCTGAGCAGTAGAGGCAGAGGAACTTCTGGGCTGCCTGTCTTTGTTTCCTGGGAACAGAATCTGACCTGGGGTTGGAGGAAAAGGAAACAGATGGAGAGAGGAGAGGGGAGGAGGGGGCATCTAGAAGGAAAATTGGCTTTGAGGAGGAAGTGTTGGGAGGAGGGATCAGGGGCAAGATGACAGCTGCTCTCTGGGCAAGTGACACCCAGAACAAGAAAGCTTAAGAGGGGTAACTGGATGGAGGCCTCAGAGCCACCCATGTATGTCCCTGAGACCAGAGAAGCCAGGGGAGTGCAGGGCCCAGGGTGGGGCAGGAGCAGGGCAGGGCCCCCCAGAGAGGTGGCCCCTGGAGAGGTGGCATCTGGAGGCCCTGGCTTCTGGGAGGGACCTGCATGATTCCAGAGCCACCTGTCTCTGTCCTGCGTGGGAGATCAGGGCTGGATCTGCATTCAGCAAGGACAGGGAAGGGACCACTTGGCTACCTGGTAGCCTGGACCCCAGCCACCTACTCCGTGAGGCAGAGACAAAGAAAACTTCCTTCCCCAGCCAGGTGTGTGGAGGCCTGAGACAGAGAGGTCCACATAGATTAGAGGCCGATCTGGGCTGCCTCCTGGGTTCAAGACCAGCTTGAGCTACCCAGAAGACCCAAAAAACAAACGAACAAATAAAAAACGTGCCAGTCTCCAAAGTCTGTAAGATTGTGACAACTTTTTTTTAAGTTGCCAATATAACTTTTTTTCTTTTTGTATGGGGAATCAAACTCAGGATTTTGCATCTGCCAGGCAGGTGCTGTGCCACTGAGCTATATTCCTGGCCCTTCAGATTGCAAAACATTTAGTCAAGCTTAAGGGACTACTATGTGCTCAGCATACAGATTCTGGTGAATGTTTTCCTCACATTGGTTTCTGTTTGTTTGTTTGTTAATTTTAGGGAAGGGTCTGCAGGGTGTTCAGGGTCTCACTACTAGGTTGACTCATAGGGATCCACATGTTTACAGCCTCCTAAGAGCTGGGATTATAGGCACGCACACCATGCCCACTCAGAGTGCTCCAGGGGTGGGGGCGGCAAAGCAGGCCTAGGGCCATTGGTTCCTTTGAAAGGCAGACTTGGGCTTAGCTGGGGAGCCCACTTATTCCAGGGCTCTGAGAAGTGACTGAGGTACAGTCTGAACTCTGCTGGCTGCTGGGGTACCCACCTGTAATCCCAGCTACTCAGGAGTCTGAGGCAGGAGGATCCCATGTTGGAGACCAGCCAGGGCAATGTAGCAAGATTCCGTCTCAATAAAATTAAAAAGAAAAAGAGGGGCCAGGGAAATAGCTCAGTAGAATAAGCGCTTGCCTGGCAAGCCCAAGGGCCTGAGTTCAATCCCCAGTTTCGCAAAAAAAAAAAAAAAAAAAAAAAAAAACAAAGGATATGGCTCCAAGGTAGAGTGCCCACCTAGCACTTTGGAGCCTCTTGGTTTGATCCCAATCTACAAAAAGAACAAAACCGAAAAGAAAAGAGTTCTTGGGTCCCAAAGCCAGGCCTTCTGCTTAAAAAACAGCCACTTTCTCAACTGTCTCACCAAGCAGGGTTGACCCCTTGACCTCTGTTATGCATTTATGTGACATCAGGGTAGCCTTGGCGTCCCTATTTCCCAGCTCAGCAAACTGAGGCTCAGAAAGGTTAAAGCAAAATGTGGGACCAGCAGAGGAGCTGGGGTTGGGATCCAGGCCCAAACAATCGATCATACAGCGCTGTCCCTAGCAAGGCGCATCGCAGGGTACTCCCGTGACCCCACTGTCCCTCTCCAGTGCCCTCCCGGAGCCTCCTGTTCTATGACGACAGCGCCGGCTCATGGGAGGATGGTCGAGGCACGCTGCTGCCCGTGGAGCCCCCAGAAGGCTGGGACGCCCCGCCTGGGGGACCCGCGGATCCGAGACCCCAGGACCCCCTGCCACGCAGCCACCTGGACGGCACCCACGAGACAGCCAAGTACCTGGGCGAGCCCTGGCCCGAGGGCGTCGGGGGCAACGGCTCCAGCCCGGACTTCTCTCACGCGGAGGACTGGTTCCAGGACAGGTGAGGACAGCTCCGCCCGCCCCCACCCGGCCTGAATACGTGGTGGCAGTAACCCTTACTAGCCTTGCGCTTTCTCTCCGCAGGGACCTGGGCCCCAACACCACCCTACAGCTCTCATAGGCCCTGAGACCAGCACACAGGACGCACCCCCCGTCGACAGAGGACTTCTCATGACCCCTGGCCCATCCCGCTGCACCCTGTCCCCCAGGAGAGGGTCCCCTCCCCGCAGCTCCCTCTCCCTGCCCCTCGACAGCCATCCGTCCTCAGCGAAACCACTCACTGGCCACCGCCCCTCGCTCGGAAGGACCACAGGACCACTGCCCCACCCCATGTACAGACCAAGAGCGCAAATTGTTTGTAAATAATGAACCTTATTTTTTATTATTGCCAAGCCCCTAAGATATTGTATTTTACAAATCTCCCTCCGACCTCCCCCTCACTTGTTTTATATTTTATGAAGTTAGTGCGGGCTTCGCAGCTGACCCTGGGCCAGGGCAGAGGGATACCACCCACCCCCTTGCCAGGCCTTCCCCTGTTGCTGCCCCAGCTCTGGGCCTTTTAATTGCTAGACCGCTTCCCCTACTGCTCAGCTCTTGCTTTAAGAAGGCAAAATTTAAAAAAAAAAAAAAAAAAGATGCAGCATCAACTGCCGACTCGGTGTCTTTCTTAGCGGGGATGAGAAGGATCTATTTGTTTCATTTTGGTTTTTTATTTTGTTTTCCTATGGTTTGGTTTGGACCTGAGGTGATCCTCCTGCCTCAGTGACTCAGGACTGGGATGACGGGCATGTACCCCCAGGACAGCAGTTTTTAGTTTTTGTATGCTTTGCTTCACTTGAATTAAAGGCAAGAACTTCAGAGTAAAAACAAGTAGATCCAGGTGTGGTGGCGTCCCATCTTCTCAGGAGGCTGAGGCAGGAGGATTGTTGTGAGTGTGAGACCAGCCTGGGCTGCAAAGTGAGCTCAAGATAGCCTGAATTGCATAGTGAGACCCTGTCTCAAAAAGACGAAAGAAAGAAAAGGGCCAGGTAGATAGCTCAGTGGCATAAGCACCTGCCTAGCAAGTGCAAGGTACCAAGTTAGAGCCCCACTACAAAAAAGGAAAAAAATAAAAAGGAGTGGTGGCACACATCTGTAATTCCAGCACTCTAGGAGACTAGGCACAAGGGCTATAAGTTTGAGCCCAGCCTAGGCAATTTAGTGATTCAGCAAGACCCTGCCTCAAAGTAAAGAGCTGGGAACGTAGCTTATTCCAGAGGTCACAGGTTTAGTTCCCAATATTCTAAGAAAGAAAGAGAAAAAAAGGAAATTATATTTGTGTGCCGGAGTACCCCTTTGCTAGCTGTATATAAGAAAACAAGGCCGGGGAGATGGCTCAGTGAAATAAGTGCTACCCTGGCAAGCACAAGGGCCTGAGTTCAATCCCTGGTTCTACAAAAGAAATTTTTTTTTCTAATTCAAGATTCTCTGGCCCCTGATGTACTCGCTGTATTTAATCCCTTCCCTAGTACGCAGGCAGGGACTTGCGCATCATTAGATTACCTTTTAAGGTGATAGAAAAGAGATTCTTCCGGTGGAATTAAGGTTCCCAGTCAGCTGATTCCGAGGGCCTCGCGAGGGCAGGTGAGGCCGGGCGGGCCTGGCTTCATCAGGTGATCACCTGTCTGCGGAGGGCCCGGCCCTTCCTAGCAGAGCGCGCGCCCCCTGCTGGCGGTGACGCAAACAGCCCTGACGTGCAGAGGGGGAGCCTCAGCCCTGGAGGGCAGCTCCAGCTCCTGCAGCGCAGAGCCTGAGCCTAACCAGCCCCCAGGACGAGGCTTCACTAGTTGGCCTCTATTACTTATTTATGGGTACGCATTTGCTGTACATAACGATCGCACTGTCACTGGGGACATGTTCCTTCTGTTTGCACAGCCCTTCTCGCTTCCCCACTTGCAAAAGCGCTGCTTCCATTCTCCCCCCCACTCTTTTAAATCCCCCTTCCCGTTCCCACCCCTGCCCCCTTGTTCCCCTCCAGTTTGTTTGAACGGTTATTCCGGCTTCCCAATATCTGCCCTCTGCTTTGATCACTCACCCTGTGGGTTGTTACAGCACACAAACAATGCCGCATTTACACTTGTGTGTCACTTAAAATTGTGTTCAGGCAGGGGAGATTGCTCAGCGCCATGAGCGCCTGCCTGGCAAGCACAAGGTCCTGAGTCTGATCCCCAGTACCAAAAAAACCCCACCAAACTGTGGTCTCCAAGTGCATCCATTTTCCTACAAATGACTCAGGTTTGCCCTTCTTTATGGCACAGTCGTATTCCATTTTGGGTAAATACCACACTTTCTCCTTTCACCTCCTTATGGGCTGTTTCCAAAAGCTAATTATTACAAATGTGCACGTATCTCTGTGGTGTGATGCGTTTAACTCCTTCAGAAAGATACCCAGCAGGAGCCTAGCTGGGTGGAATGGAACCTCTAGTTCTCATTTTTTGAGGTATCTCCACGCTGTTTTCCACAATGGTTGTACCAGTCTGCTCTCCCACCAGTGGAAGAAGGGTTTCTTTTTCTTTCTTTCTTTCTTTTTTTTTTTTTTTTTTTTTTGTCTTTTTTGAGACAGGGTCTCACTGTGCAGCTCAGGCTGGCCTTAAGCTCACTTTGTAGCTCAGGCTGGTCTCGAACTCACAACAATCCTCCTGCCTCAGCCTCCCGAGTGCTGGGATTACAGGCAAGCACCACCACGCCTAGCAGGGTTTCCTTTTCTGCATAGCCCCCACTCCCAGCATTCCTTCCTGATTGACTTCTTCATGGCAGCTGTGCTTTCCAGGGTGCAGTGGAATCTCAGCGCTGTTTGCATTTGCATGTCTCCAAAGGCATGGTTGTTGAGGTTTTTTTTCATATATTTATTTATGGTTTATACTTCTCTGAGAAATGTGTATTCATAGACATAACCCATTTTTGGATTAGATTTTTAAATTTTGGGAGTCTGATTTTTTTTAAAGTTCTTGATAGGGGCTGGGGAGATGGCTCAATAAAATAAGCGCTTGTCTGGCAAGCACAAGGGCCTGAGTTTAATCCCTGGTTCCACAAAAAAAAAAAAAAAAAAGAAAAAGAAAAAAAGGAACTATGCTCTGCAGATTGCCCAGGGTACAGGCGTGGTCTGACAGTGCCCAGGAGGCTGAGGCAGGAGGATTGCAAGTCTGAGGCCAGCCTGGGGTGTTTAGTGAAACCCTGGGTCAAAACATGAAAATAAAAAGGGCTAATGCTATAGCTCAGTGCAGAGGCCCTGGGTTTAATCCCCAGTACCGAAAAAGGGGGAGAGGGGATAGAAAAAAGGGAGAAAGGAAAGAAAAAGTGGATGAAAGGCCTGAACAAAATGGCTGGGAATTGTAGAAAAGAAGACCAAAACCAGAAGTGCGGCTCCCAAAAGGGAAGAGAAGAAGCAGCTTCCCCAGGGCAAGTGGACAGAGGAAGGAAGGTCCCTGGGACTCTGGGAGGAGCCACTGGCCTGGGAAGTGAGAGTCTACCCTAAGGCAGAAAAGAAAGGGGGGGGGGGCAGGAACTGAATGGAGGAGACAAGCAGTGTGCCCAGCTCTTTCCAGGAACTCACCAGGTAGCAAGTGCAGGGGACAATAGGTGGGATCTGTGGTTTGGACCAGGTGTAGGGTGCGGTGGCACATACCTGTAATGCCAGCCCTCTGGGAGGCTGAGGCAGGAGGATAGCAAATTCAATCCCAGTTTGGGCTATTTAGAGACCCTGTCTCACAATAACAAACTCAGAGGCACTGGGAGGGAGCTCAGGGTAAAGGCCCTAGTGTCAGCTCCTGGGAGAGGAAGGAAGGAAGGGAGGGAAGTTGGTGTGAGACATCTGAGACAAGGGGCCAGCTGAAATAGGCACCCGGAAGGATGGGAGGCAGAGCTGACCTTTGGTGTGACCCCCGGTAGTTTGCTCACTTCTTTGGCAATATTTACATGGTATCTCTTGTACACACGGCACTGCGAATCCTGGAGCTCAAACAACCCAAATGCTGGCAATGAAGGACCTGATGCCTTGAATTCTCTGTCTGTTCTGTTCTGTTGTGTAATACCTCACTAGGCCATTCAGCATGGCCTTGGGTTCAACTTTGAGCCCAGATTGGTTTCAAACTTGAGGCAATCCTCCTGCCTCAGCCTCCCAAATTCTTTTTTTTTTTTTTTTTTGTCTTTTTTTTTTTTTTTTTTTTTTTGAGACAGGGTCTCACTGTGCAGTTCAGGCTGGCCTTAAGCTCACTTTGTAGCTCAGGCTGGTCTCGAACTCACAACAATCCTCCTGCCTCAGCCTCCCTAGTGCTGGGATTACAGGCATGCGCCACCACGCCCGGCTAGCCTCCCAAATTCTGAGTGCTGGGATTACAGGTGAGCACCACCATACCCAGCCTCCTTATTGCCACTGAAAGATCCCCCAAGATTGGGCTCCCTGGAGCAGCTGCCCTGCACTGTGGTGGCTGGGTGTGTGTTCCCTGATCACCTCCCTGGGCCCGGCCCCCTGAGGTTGCCATCCCAGCCTGGTTGGATGTAGGGTCAGTTCCCTCCCATGAGTTACTCCCTGGCTGCCCAGTCCTCTGCTGACCCGCACAACCTTTGTCACACCTGGAAACCACAGCCAGGAGACAGCATCCAGGGCATCCAGGTGGCAGATAAAAGTGGGCTCCGAGGTCCCCACAGCATAGGAGGCCATGGCCTCAGCCTGACTTGACCTCTCCCCACTCAGTGGCCCTCCCCACCAGTATGATCACCCCACCCTTCACAGAGCAGCTACCAGAGGGAAATGAAAGCTCGATGTAGGGCACGATGGCACCAAACTAGCATCCAGCACTCAGGAGGCTGAGGCAGGAGGATCACCATATGTTCATGGCCAGCCTGGGCTACACCGTGAGTTCAGGCCCAGTCCAACTACACACCAAGATTCTGTCTCAAAAACCCAACCAATCAAACAAACAAACAAAAAACCTCAACAATAACAGAAAACCCTATCTAGCCTTCAAGGGCCCTGTCCAGAGCTGCCTCACCTAGGGGCCCCACCCTGAGACTCCAGTGCTCTTGTTGATGGTTTCCTGGGCCTCTTCAGGCGCCTACCCCTTCACCCCTAACAATAGCTGACATCTCATTTGATCCTCCCCACAGCCCTGAGGCGGTAGATATTATCACTTCCTCCCTTACAGCGCAGGGAAATCTCATTCAAGTGACTTACTGGCTCAATATGGCCCAGGCAGAGTGTTGGGCCAAGACTTACATCCAGGTCTTCTTCCTCCTTC
Source organism: Ctenomys sociabilis (assembly GCA_004027165.1). Taxonomy (NCBI): domain Eukaryota; kingdom Metazoa; phylum Chordata; class Mammalia; order Rodentia; family Ctenomyidae; genus Ctenomys; species Ctenomys sociabilis. Next base: position 43,716 of record PVKA01012904.1, on the reverse strand, counting down.
TCTTCTTGTTTGTGATAGGAACTCACTGCGAGTTTCCTGCCTCCACCTCCTGAGTGCTGGGATCACAGGCGAGCATCATTAGCGTCTGTGGACAGGCTTTTCAGAGGCAGGAGTGGCCAGCAGCAAGTCTGGTCCCTCACAGACCGTGGGTGTTCCCGGAGGGGTTGGGGAAGGCTACCCAGGAGCTGGGAAGAATTCACCCAGGAGACTTCTAGAAGAGGGGGCTTTGGAAGGCACCACAGTGTTTGAAGTCCATGAGCAGAGTTCAGATGGAAGCGACCTGGACAGTGCTGGAGGGAAGTGATGTCGGATGTGGGGAGGTCAAGGCAGCCTCCTGCTGAGCTACAGTGCAGGCAAGGTCGGGCGCACCCCCGTGATCTCTGCACTTGGGAGACTGAGGCAGGAGGATGGCTGAGAGATCCAGGTCAGCCTGGGCGACACTGCAAGACCCTGTTCAGAGTCTGAACTATGAACAGTACCAGAGCTGAATTCACCAGAGCTCAGCCCAAAGTTCGCGTGACAAGAAGTGGGGGACAAGAGGGGCTGGCAAGGGCAGGACATGACTCTGGAGGGAGAAGAAGAAAGGGGTCCCCAGCTCTGACCTCCTAGCCTCTTCTGCCCCATGTCCAGCGGGGCCCCTTTTCGGCTGGGCACCGAGCTCCAGGCTGCAGAGTGGCGCCTGCGATCGCTCCCAAGTTCAAGTTCCAGCTTGAGCTCGCACCCCGCAGCCGGCCAGCTCTGGGCGCTGGGGCGGCTGCGAGCATCGCGGTGCAGACTGGGTTAAGCCCGCGCCCTCCGCCCTGCCCGCTCCACCTGCCGGCGGACGGCGAGCGCGGAGCCACGGTGGGGGCGGGGGCGCTCGCGACGGCGCCCGTGATTGGCAGCCGCGGGGCGCGGAGGTGCGGCGGCCCCGCGTCCGCCGGGCTCGCTCCCGGGGCCCCTGCCGGGCTGGCGGCGCCCTCCCCGGACCCGCGGGCGGGCGGTGTCGCTAAGGTGACATCGGTGCGTGCGCGACCGCGGTGGCGGCTGCAGGAGCGCGCTCGGACTAGGGGGTCCCCTCCCGCGTCCCGTCCGGGAGCCACGGCGGGCGCCCCGACCCCTGCCGGGCCACCACCCCGCTCCGCCTGTCGTCCGCGCTCCCCGCTTCCCTCCGCGCTGGTGCCCCCGACGCCCAGATTGGGGTGCGATGGCCGAGGGGTCCGCGGTGCGGCGGCGCTGGCGCCTCGGGGACGAGTCCGAGGCGTCGGTGTCGCAGCCCTGGCCCGAGGGCGCGCGGGTCCTGGCCGCTGCGCCCCCTGTGGAGGAGCGGTTCCGCCAGATGCACCTCCGAAAGCAGGTGTCCTACAGGTAAGGAGGCACAGAGGAAGCCGGCGCCCGGCGCTTTCTCTGCGGGAGCCCCGTTGGCGCAGCGCGGCAGGGTCCAGGGTCAGCTGCATCCCGAGCGCCGCGTGCGCCTTGGAGCCGCCGAGGTCCGAGAGCCCAGACGCGACCGTGACCCCTCCCTCGGCTGGGAAAGGCCCAGAAGAGGGGTAGAGGCTCAGGTGGCAGCCCTTCCCACCCTCCCTGTGGGCTGCCCCTAGGCCTGGCACTGGCTTTGGGGTGCCACTCTGCTTGCTGTCCAGGGCTGAGGGAGGCACCTCCTCCTGTCCCCGTGTCACAGCACGCTCTCAGTGGCGCCGAGGAAAGGGGCGTCCCTGTGCCCCTCAACTTTTTTTTTTTTTTTTTTTTGAGCCGAAATCTCGCTATATAATTCAGATTGGCTTTGAATTCTCTCTGTAGCCCAGGCTAGTCTCGAATTCAAAGCAATGTTCTGGCCTCAGTCTCCCAAGTGCTGGGGTTACAGTGGTTCCACATCCAGCTCCCTCAACATCTAGTGTTTTTATTTGTTTGTTTGTTTGTGGAACCGGACATTGAACTCAGTCCCTTGCACTTGCCAGGGAAGCACTGATTCTACTGAGCCATCTCCCTGGCCCTCTGCAACATCTTAATGAGACTCTCAGCCACCTCCTCCTGCCACCTGTGCCCCAAGGGCCTCTTGTAGAAAGTCCAGCAGCAGTTGGGCCCTGCGACCCGTTTTGGGACCTGAGGTCGGGCGTCCTTGAGGGTGTCATTCAGAACTGAAGTGGTGCCAGAGAGGCATGGAGGGTCTGGCATAGCCCCTGACTCCCTCCTGCCCACTCAGACCAGTCAAACTCAGATTTGCTGCCCTGGCATGGAGTGACCACCTTTGGAGGGCCTAGCAGGGACCCAGGGGTGTCTCCAGTCCTTCAAGTCTGCAGCCTTGTGAGATGTGCAAGGTGCCAGGGAGGTAGGTTAGGGCTCCCTCACCAGGCTCTCCCAGATGGCATCCTGATCCTCTGGCCTTCAAGGAATAGGAAGGAGGGCAAAGGGACCAGCAGGGAAGGAGGCAGAGAACACAGAATTCAAGAGAAATGAGAGTTGGGGAGCTGGGAGATTTGGCTGGTGCTCTCATTTCTGCCAATGATTTGCTGTACATCCTTGAGTGGGACAGGGTCCCTCTCTGAACTTCAGTTCTTCTCTTACACATGAGGGTTGAACCTGAGATGGGCTATAGGGAGTCTGAAGCTAGGAGGGCTGGAGCAGGAGTCACTGAAGGGCTGAGTGCATTTGCACTCAGAAGGAAGTGGTGGCTTGGGGTGTCTAATCCCCAAGGATGCACGCTAGGGAACCAAGTGGTGGCACTTCTCTGAACATGACAGGAACCAGGTCACCTGCGCCATCGCTCCAGGATGGGGTAGACCAGAGAGGTCACCACTACCACATACACACTGGGGGTGGGTGGGAGGCAGGGGCCCTTCTCAGCACAGGGCATCAAGGTGAGCCCTTGGGTCGGGGGGAACAGAAGAGGCCCCTCCAGGCCCAGAGGAACCCCAGCAGAACAGACCTTGTTCTCGGGCCAGGATCCCTGTTCTGTGTCTAGGCCCCGCTGGACCAGCAGGAACTCAGGCCAGTGGTGGCCTTTTCCCATCCCCCGCCCACCCACCGCTTTCAGGCAGCTCTGGCTCGAAGCTCAACCTCCCTCCGCCCTGCTGTGAGGAGTTGCTAAGAAAAGCATCTGAAAGCCCATCAGAGAGAGAAAAGGCTTTTAGGCGGCCACGCGGGGGCACAAAACTCTGTGGGCGAGGGGTGGAAGCGGAAGCGGGGTGAGTCCAGGCTGCCTCTGACGTCAGAGAGTACGGGGGGGGGGGGACCTTGGCAGGACAGCAGGAGCTTCGAAGGGGGTGGGGGCTGGGGGCTCAGGAGAAACAGTTCCCTCGGCCTCCTGGTGCCAGGAAGGGCTGGGATCGGCGCCAGTAGCTGTTTCCAAGCTAGAGGTCGGTGGCAAATCTGTGCCCCCCAGATACCTATTGACAGGGCAGTGGGACCACCCGGGGCAGGGGAGTAAGAAGGCAAGAAGATGGGAAAGGGAAACTAGATGGGGCCCAGCTTTGTTCATTTAAATAGGACCTGGTTTCCAGTGTGTCAAAATAAAGGGCAGGGCAGAGTGCCCTCTATTCTGTGTCTGTGGGGGAATGGGGTGGGAGGTGTCCCCCAAACATTCAAACCCAACAGTTATGTTTGAGGGACTTTTGGAAGCCACGTGTGGGGGCACATTGCAGTAATCCCAGCACTGGGGAGGCTGAGACAGGAAGATCACCAGAAGTTGGAGGTCAGCCTGGGCTATACAGTGAGACCCTGTCTCAAAAAATCAAAACCAAACCAAACAAACAAACAAAAAAAAATGTACTCTTAAGCCATACACCCAGGGTTCCTACTGCCAGTAGCCAGGCCAGGGTTAAGCTGGACCTCTTAGCTCTGTAACCCTCTCCCAGGGTAACTTGGACATTGCACAAGTTTGGAGTCACTGGCTTCACCTGTGAAGAAGCCAAAAAGAGGAGAGAAAGGGTCCTGCACAGGGGGGAAAGGAGGTTAGTTGGGGGGTCCGCTAGAGCCTAGCTGGCAGTAGGCTTTCCTGGGACTCCAGAAGGGTCTCTGAGGACCAGCCCTTTCCTACAACAAAAGCAATAAGAATCTTAGCCTGGGCTAGACAGTAAATATTTTAGGTTTTGCACATCACGCGGTCCCTGTCGCAGCTGGAAGGCTGTGCCATGGAGTAAACGCAGGCAGAGACCCTGGGTAAATCAATGGGTGCCTGAGTTCCAGGAAAACTTGACCTGTAGACCTTGAATTTCACATTTCATAACCTTTCACTGTCAGCAAGTGTGACTCCTTTGCTTTATTCCAGTGGTTTCAAAATGTAAAGCTGTTCAAATTCAGGCAGCAGGCCAGATGTGGCCCCAGAGGGAGGTTTTGCCAAGCCCTGACACAGAACTTGGGACATGGGTCAGGGAGATAACTCAGAAGCATGCTTATTCCACCTTCCTGGCAAAGCGTGAGGTCCAGAGTTCAATCCCTCCTACTGAAAAAAAATAAAAGAACGTGGGACAGGACAAACACATGAAGCACAAGTGTATAGTGGCATCAGGAACTCTCCTGGGCATGGAGCAGCATGATGGTATTCATGTACCCCCACAGGTTTTTCTGGATCACTGGGACTTGAATTCGAATTCTAGGCCTGCCTCTCTCTGCACTTGGGAGGCTGAGGCTGGAGGATCTCCTGGAGCTCAAGGCCAGCCAGGGCTATGTAGAACATAGCAGTTGAAATACAAGTTAAGATTTTTGGTTCTAGATAACAGGGTGACCCTCACAGCATGGGAACTTCCAGAAAGCCTTGGAGGAGAAGCTGGGCTTGGGCAGAACCTGGTGATAACAAAGCTTAAGGAGACTAAAGCAAAGTCGACCCTATGAGCAGTCCTCCCCTATTCTCCCTGCCCTCAGGGGACCTGTGGTGGGGAGGGTGCCCCCAGCTGCCGCAGGCGGTGGTGGCTGCCAAGGGGGGTGGGTGAGGTTTCACGAGGGAGGGGCACCTGATCCTACTCTCTCTGCTGCTATTTACCAGCAGCTAAAAATAACCCAAGAGTGACAGGGAGATGGGCCGATTTGTAATTTAAATAGCAACAGGATAAAGCAAGAAGCTGCAAGAGATCACATTCTGTCCCCGAATTAAAAATGCAAAAGTTGGGGGCCGAGAGCTGAACAGGGGGTGGGGGTGGGGGACTGGCAGAGGAAGCCGGAAGCGGGGGTCCGTCCACTCTCCTTCCTCTGCAAGGGTGGGGCCAGCCCTGCCGGATGGAACTCCTTCCTTCCCTCAGGACCCTATGAGTCAAAGGCCGGGCAGGGCAGTGCCCAGAGGCGGCGCAGGCGTGCTGAGGGCACCCTGTGTGGATTGGGAACCCGGAGACACTCAGCTGGGCTCAGGATGCGCCCAAAACTACATCCTCAGTGGGACAAGCCGAGCCTCTCAGTTGTTCAGTTGGGAGCTGCGAGGGCCAGCGGATGGAGGTGTTTAAGGAGATCCCCTGCACTGTCCTGAAGGCTGGTAGTAGCCACAGGCAGCAAGACAGCCAGGTCCCAGGCTCAGGTCTGTGGCACTCCAAAGCCCTTTGAGCCTGTCAGATGCCAGGGACCTGACCTTTCATCCTAAGTGACCTTTCTTTTGGGCTGTGTCCTGTCCGTGTAGCCCAGCTGACCATACACCAGTGGAGGTCCTCCTGCCTTAGCCTCTCCAGTGTTGGAATTACAGATGTGCAGCACCAGTCCTGATTACTATCAGGGTTTATGACTCTGCAGGCCTGGCTCTGGGGCTTGGTACAGTCTAAGCTACAGCCTGGCAGGTGCCCAAGGGCAGCTTCCAACAGGCTGGTTTATGGCAGCACTTCTGGGTACCGAGCTCCCATACTGGACCTGTGTCCTCTGTTCTACAGCAAGAGTCCCCAGCCCCTCTTGCAGATTCCCTCCTGCTCAGGCTTCAGGGAGGCCAGCAGGAGGCCCTGACCCAGTTTCCATCTGTCACTGGCCCACAGCACCTGCAGCCCCAGCCTAGCACATCTGTCCCCAGATCCTAGGGGCAGAGGCTCAGCAGCTGGGCAGGGCAGTGATCGCAGGGCTGCAATGGGTGCCTGGATCAAGGGCTTAGCTGCTTCGAGGGACCTAGGCCACTTGGGAAAACAGGAAGCCAGCTGCCCTTCCCACATCAGTGCTGTGGACCCTTCCATTCACTCCATTTGGGAACCTATGGGCTTCATGGAGCTCAGACTTGTGTCCACAGCACTGATCAAAGACAAGAGATGGTCCAAAAATCTTGTAAGTGAGCTGGGTGAGGCACAGGCCTGGAATCAGGAGGCTGAGGCAGGAGGATTGCAGATTTGAGGCCAGCCTGGTCACTGAGCAAGAATCCACTGGTTTTATATAAAATATTTAGGACAGGGCCTACAGGGTCTCACTACATAGGTCGACTTGTAGTGATTCTCCTGTTTTCAACTTCCCAAGCACTCAGCTACTGTCTCAGCGAGCCCTGGGGGCGGGGCTGGCATATAAACAGACTTTAGTCCGCTGAGCTATCTGGCCAGCCCTCCACTGGTTTTAAAAAGGACTGGAGGGGCCAGGGAAATGGCTCAGTAGAATAAGTGCTTCCCTGGCAAGCACAAGAGTCTGAGTTCAATCCCTGGTTCCACAAAAAAAAAAAAGGACTAGAGATGTAGCTTAGTGGTAGAGCATTTGCCTAGCATGTAAAAGGCCCTAGGATCAATTGCCAATGTTAAAAAGGAAAAAAAAATCTTAAAAGGAGATAAGACTGATGTGTACAAATAAAATGAGTGATACGATATTCCAGGGGATGTGTCAGTGGTGAAGTGCTGATTCAATATTTAACATGTAGGTATTTATAAAATATTTGTCATTGAGTCAATGAATGAAAACTTGGAGATAAGGGAAGAAATCCAAGTGAAACCAATGAGAAAGGAGAAATCTTAGGAATCATTTGTGATCTTCCACCGAAGAGGTTAATGGCTGGCCCAGAGTCACACAGCAGGCTAGAACGGGAACTAATGGACCCTGTATCTAGGACACTTCCCACCTTTCTAGCTCTGCTACTTGAGCTGGGGTTTAAAAGATGGCAATTCTCCTAGGTGTGTGATAGTGCAGACCTATAATTCCAGCAGCGTGGGAGGCCGAAGCAGGATTGGAAATTCGAGCTCAGCCCTGGGCTAATTAGTGGGGAGGGAGGGAGGGAGAGAGAAGTGGGGGGAGAAATGAGGGGAGAGAGAAAGAGAGTTTTTTGCAAAATAAAAATATAAAAGGCTGGAGATGTAGCTCAGTGTGAAGGCCTTCTGCTCAATCCCCAGTACTACCACACAGAGAGGGAAAAAGAGGGGAAATATTTGTTGAACACCTACTATGGAGCAGGCCCAACATGGCAAAGCTGGAAGACATTCTCTTCAGGGAAAGCATAGACCAAGCAGCAAGAAAGCAAGAGGAGCCCTGAAGGTCGGGGGGTGGGGGGAGAGTTGGAGCACAGGATGTCCAGGTTGGTGTGCGGTCTTCTGCGGCCTGGTCCACTTCTCCCAGCTTCCCACGTGCCCATCCGGGCCAGGAAAAGTAGAACACTTCCCGCTCTGGGGCTTCAGCAAAGCCCAGAATAATTTTCTTACCCAGATTCCTCTTCCTGTGCCTGCCTGGTGGATCCTATGGGGTCCCTAGCTCCCCAGCTCGGGCCAGCACTGTCCTAGGAATAGACAAGGGTGTCCTTCCCGGGCCTAGGCGCCTGCCCTTGCTGGTCCTAACTGTCCCAGCTAGAAAGCAGAGCTGTCACTGACTGCTGCCAGCGCCCAAGCTCTGTCCCCTGACTGCCTGTGTCTCCAAGCCTCCTGCCTGCCTGGCTTCCCCTGTGGGAGCCCATTTCCTGCCCTCTGTGGCTGAGGACTAGCAGAGCCTTGCATGGAAAACAAGGCCAGCGCCACTTCCGCTATTTAGTTGTTGGAGAATGCCTGGGAGAGGAAGGCTGGGGCTGCCACCGCCTCCTTGCAGGGCTGACCTTGGTCTTCGGGCAGGGTCTTGGGCCACAGCACACAGCTCCCGCCTCAAGTGACCCAGGAGGTCACTGGTCCAAAGAAGAATACTTGGGAGAAGTTCCAGGCCTGACACACAGAGCTATAGCCCTGTCCTTTTAAATTTTCTTTTCTTTTGACATATGGTCTCTCCAGTCTCTAAATTGCCCCCACTGGGCTCCAATCCTGCCTTAGTCTTTCTAGTGCTGGGATTTACAGGCCTGCTAATTTCCAGCTGGCATGGAGGCATAGGCCTATAATCCCAGCACTTGGGAGGCCGAGGTGGAAGACTGCCACAAATTGAAGGCCAGCCTGGGCTACATAGTGAGCTCAAAACCAGCCTAAAATGCATGGTGTGACCCTGACTCAAAAAATGAACTCAGATCCTGGAGCTGTGGCTATAGTTCAGCAGCAATGGCCTTGCATACCATGCACAAGACCCTAAATTCAATTCTATGCACCAAAAAAAACACAACAACAACTAGGAAGCCTAGTAGCTTCATGCCTCAGTTTCCCCATGTACTAGAAGAAAAATAACAAGTTCTATCTCCTGGGGTCTATAAAGGATTGGATGAGCTAATTATACATTCAGTAAAGAGCTGGCACAGAAGTGTCCAAGAAATATTAACCATTGTTTATTGTGACTGAGTATTAATTATTCATCACACAGCATGCATTTATGAAACAAGCTACTGAGAAACGTTCCATGCCAGTCACGCGGGCCACAAAGGTGATTCTGCAGCAGATGGAGATGCCTAAGGGGAGGGGAGGGTACAAGATGCACCCTGGGCCTGCAAGTTCCCTAAATGTTTGCAAAACTCTGCTGACACTGAGGTTCCCCGCCCTGCTGGAGTACCCATCACATAAGCAAAGAGCTAACTGTGGGGTGGTGCAATGAAGAGACATTTGGGGAGCGCCCTCCTCCCCAGAGCCAACCCAAGAAGAAAGAGGAAGGATGTGCCTTGAGCCCTGGACTCACCGTGGCCCCAGCACTAGTGCAATCTGGCCGCCCCTGTCACATTGCCTTTCTCCTGCCCTGTGGTCACCCTGGTCTGCAACTGCCCTGTGCCCTCTTCACCCAGCTCCATTTCCCCCATGGATGGTTTCCTTAATTCACTAAGTCCTGCTCTCTAATGCCTCCTCAGACCCCTTGGGATGCCACTGTCTTTCCCCAAGCCGTTTCCCAGGGCTACCTCCCAGCCCATTCTATTTTTACTTTGAGACAGGGTCTCACTTAAGCTTGCCCAGGTTAGCCTCAAACTCAATGGTATTTATTAAATATACTAACTTGTAACTCTTTTTGCCTTTTTTTTTTTTTTTAAGATAGGTTCTCACTGTGTAGCTCAGGCTGGCCTCAAACTTTCAGTGAATCTCCTGCCTCAGCCTCCTGAGTGCCTAGGACTGTAGGCGTGCCCAGCATGATAATAAGTACACTTCTTATTTCATCTGTATATACTTTCATACGTTTGCATTATTGTTCCATTTTATAGAAATGACACCTACCACAGGGACTCATTATTTTAAGTGTTCATACCCTACCTTATTCCAGAAACAATGTAAGGTGACTCAGAGAGGTTTATGACCTGACCCAGGCCACACAGCTGGGAAATGAGGAAAAAGACGTGAGCTCCTGCCTCAGGGCTCCATCCTGTTTATTTTCAGAACCGCACTGCTCCATGTCCCAAGCCTGGGTTACATGGTGTAATGCACACAGAGGTGCTAAAGTGAGAAAACTGTATGTTCGTTGACACCCCCAGCCAGCAAAGAGGATTGTCATTTGCAGCAAGGGTTTTGTGGTGGAGCATGCCTGTGATCCCAGCACTCAGGAGGCTGAAGCAGGAGGATCTCTTGAGTTCAAGGCTAACTTGCACTACATAATGGGACCCTGGCTCAAACAAAACAAAAAACCAACTCAGAGTGGCTAAGTGCAGAGGAAAGCCAGACAGCCCCAGTGCCGGGCCCAGTCCAGACAGGCCTGGTAGCTGCCTGGCAGCCTCTGACTCTGGCTGGGCCTGTCCCCACCTGCCCCTTGCCCTCCCAAATAGCTCGTGCCCCAGCCGCCTCCTGCCCCAGCCAGCGGAAGGCGCCTGGGAGCCCCGCAGTCCCCTGCCCAGGCTGCTGGCCGGCCTCTGGCAGGGCCCCCCCTCAGGTCAGGAAGTGCCGAAAGAGGAAGAGAGTTGCCGGGCAGGATGAGCGCACTGGGGGCTGGCCACAGTGCGGAGGGAGACCGCGATGCAGCCGCAGCTCTGGGGCCCGCGGAGGCGCTGGGGACAGAGGCTGGGGAGCTGCAGGTGGCACTGAGGCAGATGTGGCGCTACCGCTCTTGGGACGTGCCACAGATACCAGTCGAGGCCCTCCAGACACCGTAGGTACAAGGGTGGCCTGGGGCTGGTCTTGGGGACCCTGTCTCAATGCAGATCCAAACCTAATGGAGGGAGGGTGGGGAAGGAATGGGGCTCCCGGCCCGCTATGTGGCAGCTCTGTGGAGGCCCAGGAGGGTACAGGGAAGCTGTTGGAGGGGTGAAGGGTGTTCTGCTGGTGGGTAGAGGACAGGGCTCATTAACAGAACGGGAATTTGGGGAGGGGACCCTCCACCCCAAAGAGGGTGGCATTCAGGCTGACAGTTTCCAGTAGAGAAAGGTAGGGCACAGACTCAGACGCCTCTGGGCTCCTTCCCTCTGATCTTGGGTGTGGGAGCTACTGGGTAGCCTCCTCAGCACAACTCTGCTAGCACCAGAGGCTTGGGTCAGGCCCTGGAGGGATTTCTCTGCCCTCCTCCCACCAGCCTGGCTCCCACTGCTGGCCAGAAGGAGGGGGGCCTTCTGAGGGCTCACCGGAGACTGGAAGGGAGTCAGGAGTGGGGCTGGTTCTCTGGCTGCTGGCGAGTTCTCTGGCAGGCTTGCTGGTAACCCCGCCCCCGGCGTAGGCTCTCTGTGGCTGACCCAGGCTGGAAAATGGGCTGCCAGAACCCCAAAGGAGAGGGTGAAAGTGTAGGTGACACAGGATGTGGCTTCGCAGAGCAGAGTGCAGACTGAGACACCAGCCACTTGGCTGGGCATCAGGGTAGCAGCGGTTGGGGAGCAGGGATATTGTAGTGCCCAGCTTCCTGGCTCCCTCACTTGGAGGGGTTCTTGGAGACTGGGCGCAGATTCTGGGGTGTAATGATGGCCATGTCCCTGGAGGTGATGGTTCTGGTTCCAGTTGCTCTGGTTTCTGGACAAGGACAACTCTTGCCTTGTGTGTGTGGGAGGGTATTTGGGTGTACATATGAGTTACATTTCTGGATGTATGTAAGAAGCGGAGACCTAGCACCACCGCCCAGGGGCTACTCTGCTTGTCCTATGCAGATGTGTGTGTGTGTGTGTGTGTGTGTGTGTGTGTGTGTGTGTGTACTGTAACTGTTGTCCTCATGAGTGTGTATTTGAAGCGAGGCAGGGTGGTACACACCTCTAATGCCAGGATTTGAGAGACTGAGGCTGGAGGATCCACTGCAGCTCTAGGCCAGCTTGGGCTACATAGTAAGAGTCTGTCTCAAAAAAAAAAAAAAAAAAAATGTGCATTTGAATGCATCAGAGGTGTGCAGGTCATTCCTCAAGCATGAGATCAAGAGATGCCCTTTGACGGTGTGCCAGGAAACGCCCACGTGTTGGGAGTGGAACGCTATAGAAGGATGGCTCTGCGAATGTGTCACCTTTTAGTGAGTGTGTGTGTGTGTGAGGCACATACGTAACTTGGGCCAGGATGGGACGTATGCGTGTGTGTGTGTGTGTGTGTACGCGCGCGCGCGCGCGAGAGGAGTACGTTCTGACCTCGCCCAGGGGGTGGGCACCGGGAGGGTACGGTGGAGATTGGCGGGGTGGCTGCATGGGCAAAGGGCACGCGAGAGAGCAGTAGATTCCTTGCGGACGTGGAGTAGAGGCGCTCACAGGTTGTCTGTGGGGAAGGGCTAAGCAAACGACAACTCTGCCCCTGGTGCGCTTAGCCAGTCCAAACCAGGAAATCTGTGCTGTCCCGGCGGCCCGGGGCGGGGCCTCGGCCTTCCCGCCCCCCGGAGCCACGCCCCTGGAGCGCCGCGCCGACGCCCTGGCGGCCGCGGCCGGCAGAGGGCGCTGTGGGCGCGGTGCCGCCGCGGACGGAGGGGGCGTGCTCGGCGGCCGGCAGGCAGCGGCCCGGCCAGCTATGCGGGGTCCTGCGGCCGTGGCTCGCGGCACTTCCTGGAGTGGCGGCGGCGGCCGCTTCCCGAGCGCCTGGACTGGGGCTGCGGGGGCGCGCGGCGCGGTGCGGGCGGAGCGAGCGCGCGCCATGGCCGCGGCGGGCGGCGCGGGGCGGGCGTGCTGAGCCCGGCCGCCGGCCCGGCATGGGCGTCTCCCGCGGGCCCGCCGCCGGCCGGGGCTAGGGCCGGATGGAGCCGCGGGACGGCAGCCCCGAGGCCCGGAGCAGCGACTCGGAGTCTGCCTCCGCCTCATCCAGTGGCTCCGAGCGCGACACGGGTCCCGAGCCGGACAAGGCGCCGCGGCGCCTTAGCAAGCGGCGCTTCCCCGGGCTGCGGCTCTTCGGGCACAGGTGAGAGCAGGCGCCGCCCGGGCGAGGTCGCCGGGCCCTGGCGGGGTGGTCACCGCCGCACCCGGGCGCGGACTCCGGGTCCCCACGGCGCGGAACCGGCCCATTCTCAGGAGCCGGTCCCTCGGCGAAGTACAGTGCGGGACCAGCCAGCTCGCCTCAGAATCGCCGGCCCCGGGCACCAGCCGCCAGAGCCCGTGGTGGGCGGGCGTCCACCCTTCTTGGCCTGAGAGCGCAGAGCCTCTCTGCTTCTCCTGCCGCCGGCGAGGGGAGGGACACGCTGCCGCTCGCCTTCTGCGGGACCCCTTGGCATCTGCTGAACGTGGTCCTGCCGGTACTGCCAAGTAGTCCCCGGGCTCTGGCCCCTGATTTCATTGTTTCACCTTTTTCGGTTTCTTCTTGGAGTTGGAGCTTCCTGAACGTCTGCTCCCTCCACCTGGCTCTTGGTTAGTGGCCGAGCCCGCGAGCCTCTGCCTGCACTAGGCAGTCATCGCCCGTCACCCTGCCTCTTTCCAGTCTTCCCTGGGAAAGGGGTAAAGTGAGGTGTAAACTAGAATCTGCCGGCTGCTCAAGCTTATCTTGCCTTCTACCTTCAGCCCTCCAGATCTCACCGTACTGTGTCTGTGACAAAGCTCGGCCCAGGACTCTGGCGAGGAGCTGGCGGGAGGGTGTGGAGAGATTGAGTGCGGGCGGTTCGTGGCTGTGTGCTGCTCTTGGCTGCCAGCCGATGCCTGCTCTCGTGCCCTGGTGTAAGGTGCCAGGTGCCATCCAGGAGCCCTGCACCTGCTTCTCTGAGCTTTCAGCCTAAGGAGCTTGCAGTTGGTGAGCCAAGGATCCACAAAGACTCTGTACCCCTGGACTCTGACCCAGGCGTCTGGTTTGCTTGTCTCAGGCTTTGTGGCGTCTGCTTCCCCAGGCTCTGCCAGCCCCTTCTGCGGTGGACCTCACCTACTAATAACCCGTGGGGGCCCTCAACTCTGGCTCTTTGCACCTGCAGTATGTCATACTGCCACCCCACATGGAGCTCTGGATCCTTACACTGGCAGATGGAGCTCCATGGGCTTTTGTGAAGCTGCTCAGGCTTCAATGTCATATCAAACAGGGCAGGCAGGAAAGCTCCCAGTGCTTCTGTGTTGTCACCCACAGCCACACAAGATGGAGCAGTTTACACCCAGCCTTGCAGGATGTAGCCTCCAGCGTTCACAGGCGCCAAGGGAGAGGGAGGGGCTCTGTGGGAGACTTCCTGTTGCTGCCCACAGGGCACCAAGTGTTGGGTGCTTCTGACCTGTGACTGTGCTCCTTGGGAAGGCACAGGTGTGCCTGTGTTGGGATGGACGAGCTTTGGGCACATTCGGGAGGAAAGGCAAGAAGCGAGAGAACTGACAGGTATCTTTACATAATTCTCTAAACTAGGATAGATGGTGTTTCTCCATTTTTATAGATGAAAAAAACACAAGGTCAGAGACTCACTTTGCCCAGAGTCATGTAGCAAATAAGAGGTAGAGACAGCGTTTGAACACAAGTTGGTCTGATTCCAAAATCCACAGTCTTTTCTCCATACCAGGATCTCCAACAGAACATCACAGGGGCTGGGAATATAGCTTAGTGGCACAAGCGCCTACCTAGCAAGCACAAGGTCCTGAGTTTGATTCCCATTTCCCCCTCACCAAAAAAAAAAAAAAAAAAAAATCACAGGCCCAGGAAGCTTGTAGGGTTCAGATTCCTAGGTCTGATCTGAAAGTAGGGCCTCCCAGATGACTGCCATGCTATCGGGTTTGAGAAGCATCCTGGGGTAGGATGCCTAGTGGGAAGAAAACCAAAGAGCACCTCTGGAATCTGAAAGATGTCCCCTGCCATCCTCGCAACAGCAGAGCTTTCCCCTGCCTCCCTGGCAGCCCAGAGTCCATGCCCACTGGGGCTGACCTCCTTCCCTTGGCGGCCAGTTAGTGGGTAAACAAATGCAATAGCAACCCTGCTGTGGACCATGCCCTCTTTAATGCTGCTTATGTGGTCACAGTACCTTTTTTTTTTTTTTTTTCTTTTTTTGCAGAACTAGGGATTGAACTCAGGCCCCTGCGCTTGCCAGACAAGTGCTTATTCTACGGAGCCATCTCCCTGGCCCCCACAGTACCTCTTTTTGCTGATCATAAGCCATTAGTAAAAGGCCTCAGAACCTGGGCTGAACCCATTACCACCTGCCCCCAGGATCTTTGCATCTGCCATGCATTGCCCCAGCTTCCCCTGTCCATCCCTCAAACCTCAGGACTGAGTAGCTGGTGAGGAAACAGGCAGGGGCTAGAAGGGAGGGTCCCAGATAGTGAATAGATTGGCAGTGGCTGCTGTGTTGAAAAGCCTGCACTCTGATCTTAGTTCACTTGGAGAGCTCTGTGAACAATATGCAGTCTCTGTGTGGCCTTGGCAAGGACCTGCAATGGCGCACAGGCCACACGGCTGCTGTCCCTGGCTCAGGAGGAATGAATGGTCTATAGCGTCTTCCAATCTCTGCCCCTTCCAACTGGCATCATTCCGGGAATCTGGAAAGCGCTCCGCCATCTCCCTACCCCCCTTTTTTTTTTAGCCAGTGAGACACAAAGCGGAGCTGCGATCCTCCCCAGCTCCTAGATTCTTTTCCCCAACTCCAACCCACCTTCTTTCTGGGAAGCATCAGCCTCCTCCCTTTGAAGGAGGGAGAGCACAAAGTGTAGGGCGTGCTCTAAACCTAAGCATTCAGTTCTCCACCCTGTGGGGAGGAGGCTGGGGCCTTTGCTTTCAGGTTCCCTGGGCTAAGGATTGGTCAGTGTCTAGTGAGAATGCAGTTGCCTGTGTCTCCTGCTCCAGGCCCCACCCAGAGGGAGGAAGGGCTCCAGAGCCTCTGGCCTGATCCCAGCAGCCCAATCCGGGCAGGTTGTAGTTGGTGGATTAGCTGGTTTTACACCCCAGGGGCATCAGAAATTGCCTGGCACCTTGCACATCTAGACAGAAGGTGCTTTGACAGTTTGAGCCCCCAGGAGCCTGAGCGTCTGCTCTCCTATCCCTTACCCTTCTTCACGATGAAAGTCAAGCTCCCAGCAGACCAGAGGGCACACCTGTGGAACCAGTTGGAGACAGTGGGCTCATTTAGAGCCCACACTGCAGGGAGCTCAGGTGGGAATGGTGCTGCCCTCAAGGTTGGTAAAGGGTGCCAGTGGGCAGCTTGAGAGACATGGCCCCTGTTTGGGTTGGTTTGGCAATGAATGGTATAGACGAGTTGAGGGATGCCTCTCATTCAGAGGCAGAAGCACCGTCTGTGGCGCCAGGGTGTCTGGGAGCAAAAGGAGCCTCTTTGAGTGGCTTGTCTGGCAGGCTAATGCTGGGAACAGCCCAGGTGGCCGAGGAGGCTGTCCCTGCTTGGGTCCTTGGGTTGCAGCCAGCTTGGGGAAGAGAAAGGTGCCCCAGTGGCAGAGCAGTGTGCTCGCCACTGTTTGCTCCCCACACAAGTCCATGTGCCAGAGTGTGGCACTAGCCTAGGTTGGGATGCGAGACTAGGATTTTCCTCCCAGTCTGTCCACTGCCACATGGACCAGAGACTCTGGATACAGATTAGGGAGGGGATGGGCAATTTCTATCTGTGTCTCTGTGCCATAGTCCAAAAAGGTCAAATCCCTGCATGGGAAGCTGGGCATGGTGGGGCACACCTGTAATCCCAGTACTGGGAGGCTGAGGTGGGAGGATTGCCATGAGTTCTAGGCCAGTCTGGGATACAGAGACCCTGTCTCAAAAAATCCCCAGCATTGAGTGCCACCCAGATGTGCAGTTGGCAGGACAGCATGAGAGTTTCTGCCTTCTCAGGGAAGGATGTGATAGGACTGATGAGACCTGATTAGCCAGGGCTGGGAGAGAGGCCAGCAGTGTTCATCTTCTGGGGGGCCTCAGGCTCCCCAGTGACTCCCCCCAGACATTTAGCCAGCTGTGAGGCCGGGGCTGAACTGGTTCTTAAAAGAAGCATGGGCCCAGGTCCCTTCTGCACCCGTGGAGAAGAGTTTCAGGTTTCTGAACTAAGCCCAGAACTGCTCTGTAGTGTCACTAAAGCGACACAAGGGGGCGACAACTGCCATTGGGAAGAACATTGGGTTGCCTTGTGCACCTGCAGAGTATGACTGCTGTGGCTCCTACGATGAGCTGAGTGCAGCTGGGTGCGTACCCTCATCCCCTCATGACTCTGTAAGTCCCGTGCTCACCTACTGAGCCACTGGAGCTCCTGAAGACCACAGCCTCACTCTGCTCACTCTGCTGATACCTTATAGCAAATGAGGAGTCTTTTTTCCTTTTTTTGCGGAACCAAGGATTGAACCCATACCCTTGCGTTTGCCAGGGAAGCGCTTATTCTACTAAGCCATCTCCCTGGCTCCAGAGTGAGGAGTCTTAAGGTCTCCAAGATCCACAGAGTGCATTGGAGCACCCCATAGCTCTACATGCTTTAGAGACTTACCTGGCCCCTTCCAGCCTGCCCTCTACCTCTGCTTCCGTTGGAGAGGGCCTCTGCATCAGTGAGGACACACAGACGTGGTGCAGGTGCATGAAGAGGCTGCCGCTCCTGCCTCGAGGTCCACCCTTTCCCCTGTCTCAGTGTTTCATGTAGGTGCCTGCCACCTTCAGGGCATCACAAATGTTAGGGCTCCCTACACCTCTGGCTAGAGCAGGGCTGGTGGGAGGAGAGGCTGGAGCAAAAGCCAAATGCCCCAAGGAGCCCTTTGGCTTCGAGGTTAACACTGGAATGACAGGCTACAAGCCTAGGGCACCTGGCTTAGGGCAAGGAGAGCTGAGAAGAGGCCCCTACTGTCCCCTGCACTCACCTCCTCATCTTTTTTGTGACCCTTAACAAATACCAGCAGCTAGTAGACCCATCCGTGTTATGTAAGTTTCACATCAGCATCATGATTGGTTAGCCATCTCTTGTACTTTATTTTATTCCTTGGTCTTTTGTGATAGTCTTTCACTCTGTACCCTGGCTGGCCTTGAACATGTGGTGATCCTCCTGCCTCAGTCTCCTGACTGTTAGCATTACAGTTGTGCACCACCATGCCTCGCCTTTGATGCCCATTAGAGGTCAGGGGCCTAGCCCAGGAGGGAAGACCAGTCCACAGATGTGTCCTCTCCCCCAGCTGCCTTCCTTGGCAGCCCTCCCCTCTCTCATATCCACATTCCCAAATCAGCAGAGAAGAAGCAGCAGGTGGATGCTTGGTGGGTTTAGTGTGTGCAGTGGGTGATCTGCTCCCAGAGCCCAAGATAGCTGCCACTAAGACAGGCAGCTTCAGCGGGAGCAGGCTGGGCTGCAAAGGGCCAGAGGCCGGAAGCTCTGCCCTGCCAGCCCTGGTGTAGAGGGTGCTACAGTGACCTTTTATTATACTTGATAGGTACAGGGGAGCAAAGACCCAAAGGGTGGGTTCAGTGGGCTCCTGGCAGCACCACGGGGTCTGCGAGGGGCTTAGGGAGGGTCCCAGAGCCACTGCTCCTAGCACCCAGTCCCTGTCTCTGAGCTCACAGAACTCTGTCCCCTGCTATGCAGGCGCTGATTCGGAGCCACTCCCTTCGGGCTAAGCCCTGTCTCGCTTGGCACCTGCCAAAATAGCTGTCTGGGAGCCTGGCCCGCGCCGCCCACGGCCCGCCTCTCGCGGGTTAACAGCTTGCCTGTCTCTCCGCCCCCTTGCCCAGCTTGCTGACATTTACAGAGCATGGAGGTGGCCATGAAAGGGGGCAGGCTTGTTCCTGCGGACACCCTGGGCCTGTGCAGACACCCCAGCAGCATAGCCTGCAACTGTGCAGCTCCCCAAAAGGCATCCTTTCCTCAGGGAGCCCCCTACCCCAGATACACAGACATTGCACACTGTCAGTGATACCCCAAGACTCTGGTCTCCCCCTGGGAGTCTTTAAGAAGTTACTTGAAAACCTTTTGAAATCTTCAGTTGGATTGCTTTGTAGAATAAGGAAGGGGCCCGCCTCGAGCTTGGTGACTTCTAATCATTATGCCACTTGAACTTCAGGTACAGGGTCCTCCCAGAGAAAACCACAGCGTTGGTGTGGTGTGTACTTTTCTCATATCTAAAGGTTTCCTGCTAAGGGGTACAACTCTGGCTGGGGTGCTGGTGCACGCCTGTAATCCCAGCACTCAGGAGGCTGAGGCAGGAGGATCACTGTGATTTCTGGCCAGCTTGGCCTACATAGTGAGTTTAAGACCAACCTACAGTATACAACATGATCCTGTCTCTAAGAAGAAGAAAAAATACCGGAGGTATATGTCTCTAAAGTGTACGGTGCTGCTGTTCCTATACATGCCATCCTTTATTAGTAAGAGTACCAGACATCACTCTAAATTGAGATTTTTTTCCCCCTCAGGGTTGTTTTGGAGGCCTGCTTTTTTGACCCTGCCCCTGGGGCAGGCTAAGACTGGCAATTGAGACTGGGCATGGTGGCACCTGTAATCCCAGCACTTGGGAGTCTGTAAACAGGAGAATCAGTAGGAGTCCGATATGGTAGTGAGACCCTGAACACCAAAACAAAAAAGTTTGTTTTGGAAATATAACCAGCTTCATTAGGACATGCACTCCAGCAAATCCACTTTAGCTGCCATGTAGTGTTCCTTTGTGGAGCTACTCTTTGCCAGTCTCCCGTTGACGGCCATGTGGTGGGGTGCAGTTTGTTGTGATGCATGCAGTCCCGAAGACGGCTGCACGTCCTCTCTTCTCATTGTATCTGCAGTTTCAAGGGTGACAAATTGGGTTCCAAAGCAGTTGGCCCAACTTACAGGCCTCAAGCAGGCACTGCCTTTCTTTAAACCTATGCTTAGCAGAGAGAAGCTAACTATGACTCTCCTCCTGGCCTTGGAGATCATTGCCCTGGGCCAGGCCTTGTTCCCTGGGCCTCTTGGGCTAGTGACACAGTCCCAGCTTCAAAGGGAGGACAATCCCTGTGTGCCTCAAGGCCTCCTGGATGCGGGTGCTGGCAGGCTCCGCATGTCTCCTGGGTGATGGGGCCTCTTTGGGAAACCTGAGTGGCAGAACCATAAGACAGAAAGTTATGAGGGGGAGGGGCTGCATCCTATGCCTGGGGACCCGGCTGGGGGTCAGAAGCTGCAGAGTGGGTGTTAATTTTGAATGAGAAGTGAGGAGGATCCCTGTCCCAGCAGATGCAGATCGATGGGGATCAGGAGCTCGCTATAGATATAGGAGACAGCAGGATGGGGACCTGTCACCAGAGAAGAGTGAGAGGCACCCAGATATCAGTGTTCCTGCAGGGGATTGCTTTCACTGCTGTCTCTGAGCCTGTGTTAGCAGGGCCAGTGCTCACAAGGGTTTGGTGCACTGCTGACCGCTCTGCCCCCCAGGCTGCCCAGGACGCTGGCTTTCCTGCTCTCACTCTCCAGGCCTAGCTGTCACTTTAGTCCCTGGGGATGCAATTACAAGTGATCTGATGTCCCTCAAGGTCCCTCAGGACCTCAGCTCAGCCTTCTGGGGACACAGACTTGCAAACCAGTGCTGTTGTCCCAAACACCAGGAAGGAGCCTGAGCCCAGGAGGGGCTGGGAGCTCCAGACGGGGAAGAGAAGAGACAAATTCAGCAAGCAGAAAGTGGTGGACTAGAGGTGCCATGCCCACAAGCAGGATTGTGAGAGGCGGTGACCAAGGCCCCAAGTATGGGATATCCAGCCCAGACCTACCTCAGTCAGCTGCATGGGCCCAGGTGCAGCTTTGCTGCCCTGTGCCTCAGTTTCCTCATCTAGGAGGATTCAGGAAGCAGGCATAATACAGCTATTAATATTATGAAGATTAGGGGGCTTGCCTGTTAGCTTGGTTGTCTTGCTTATGCAACACAGTCAGATGCAAGACGCTGTGGTTCGACCTGCCCTTAAGGCAGCCTGAGCCAGCCAAAAAAATAAAAATTTAAAAAACATTATGAAGATTAGTTGGGCCTGGCTAGCACACATCTGTAAACCCAGCACTTGGGAAGCTGAGGTAGGAGGGTCTCAAGAAAACAAAACAGGGCTGGAGAGATGATTGGGGCTAGGGGGATGGCTCAGTGGAATAAATGCTTCCATGGCAGGTACAAGGGTCTGAATTCATTCCCCGGTTCTAAAAAAAAAAAAAAAAAAAAAAAAACCACCCAAAAACCTAGAAAGAAAAACAGGAGAAGAGGCCAGAAATGGCACCCTGCTGGACCCAGGGTGGTATTGGCTGACAGCAGGGAACCGATGCCCAGGAAGTGGATGCTTCAGAATGAACTCTAGGGTAGGAGAGGATGGTTGATGGAAGGGTTTAAAGAAATGAGTCCATCAGCTATTTGCCCTGCACTTGTCTCTCAGGTCTTGTAGAGCCAGACTCGAACCCAGAATATGAAGGAGACTAGTGACATTTCATCAAGGAACTCCCTTAGAGCCAGGTGTGACGACACATGCATATCATCCCAGCACTCTGAGAGGCTGAGACAGGACGATTTCAAGCTTGAGCCTTGCATGAGCAACTTAATGAGATCCCATCCTAAAAGCATAGGAAAGGCAGAGGATGTAGCCAGAGTGGAGGTCCTGGGTTCATCTCCAACTTGGTGCTGCCAAAAACAAAAGCTCTGTTAAGAGTCCTGGCCCAGCGTCCTCCACCATCCTGGGGCTCAGTCCAGCTGTCCAGGTTTCATAAGAAAGTTACAGACAATGTAGGCTGGATGATGGCTCCCAGCCCAGAAAGGGACCTTCAGCTGTCACTCCTGGAGAGGAGAAGAAAGTGGCCCCCCCAACAAAGATCATTTCCATCCCCTTGTGCCCAACAAAGAGAAGTGGCCCAGGCCTGTGGCCAGCACTCCCGCGCGATGCCCAGGGGAGGGATCCTTGCTGTTCCGCAAGGGCCCTGCTCTTCCCCATGAAATTCCCAGTTCCTTCCTCTCAGGCTGTGCCCACTCACTGTCAGGCCCAGGTGTAGCACTGCAGGGCAATCTGTGGTTTCTTGGGAGGATGGGCACACAGGAGCAGGTGCAGGGCACCTGATTCAGGCAGGAGCAGAAGATACCTCGGATCACTTAGAATGAAGGATTTGGCACCCAGGCTGGTGCCAGACTGGAGGATTTCGAATTCCTTATGAGGCAGTGATCTGCAAGTGTGGTCTTGGGGTGCCGTAGGCTGTTCAGGGATGAGGTCAAAACTGTTCCCATAACAGTGCTTCCTGAGCTGCCTGGCCAGATGCCCACATGGGTACAGGAGCTGTGGAGTGAAACTTTGGAGCTGTCATACCTACCCAGGTGGCATCCAGACCTCTGAGCAGGAAGGCTTTTCACCAGCCTGGTGAGGGAGCATATGTAGGTCCTCCGAGAGTCTCCAACTACAAGCCCAGCCTGAGGAGCTGGAGCTCTTGGACCATGAGGTGCGCTTGTTGAGAATCTTGTATCCACCTGGTAGTGCCTGACAGGGTCCTAAGACTTGCAAGTCTCTGGTGAGCTTGTTGGCTGTGTGCATGGTACTTCTGTTGCTTAAGGAAACAGGTCAGCATTGGGAAGGTCGCCATAGGTCAGGAAACCATCATTTTCCAGTGACTAGTACTTGATGTTACAAAATTCAAAATGTAAGTGGGTCGTGGTGGTGCACCCCTGTAATACCAGTACTCTGGAGGCTGAGGCAGGAGGATTGCTGTGAATTTTAGAACAGCCTAAACTGTGTAGCAAGATGGTGCTTGTTTGTTTGTTTTTGTGTCTTAGTAAGGGTCTGCAGGGTCTCCATACCTAGATCAGACTCGTAATGATCCGCCTGTGTTCAGCTTCCCAAGAGCTGGAATTGCGGTCTTGTGCCACCACCGCCAGTCTCAGTCACCGCCGCAGCGCACCTCAGGTGTGGGGTCAGCATGGCACGCCGGAGACTGAGCCCTGGCCGCTGCGTCCGCCTAAGCAGGCGATCAATCCGCTGAGCTATTTGGCCTGTCCCTTTTCTCTTTCTCTTTTTAATGCTCATGTTGGCATAGTACCAAAGGACACCTTTTACCTGGAAAGGCCAGGTGGGTCTCTTCTCCCAGCTGCACTCCTTGGGAGGTCTTTTCTCTGGTGCCTCACCCAGAGAAACCTGGTGCAGCAGAGGACCTGCAGGTGCGGCCTCCCCTCCAGGGCCTGCTGCCTCTGGGAAGGCGGACAGCAAAGCAAGGCTTATTTTACGGGTGTTTCTATGGAGTAACGTGAGGATGTTCTTGTTTTTAAGTAAATAATAGAACTTTAAACATTTCTCAGTTTAATTTTGGATGTGCTAAGTATTAATAGCTACCACCCCCAAAGTTTTCATCTCTTAGAACTGGAGTGATTTTGAGGCATGGAAATGAGCCCTGGCCTGGGGGGTTGTTGGCAACTGCTGCCTGGACCCTCAGCAGCCTAGGCCAGAGCTGGAGCAGGAAAGTAGCCAGAGATGGCTCAAGGTGGCATGCACACACGTGACCTGAGCTGGTGTCCTGGGCACTCTTCAACTTGGCATGAACCAGGGCAGCTCAGAAAGGTCTGGGAGCCTCAGTGTGGCCACTTCTGAGTTGGCCTAGTCCCAGGCCCCCCCCCCATGAGAACCTCAGGGACAGTCAGCTGCTTCCCAGGGGCACTGGCACCTGATAGTGGAGGGAGGCTTCCCAAATTGAGAAAGTCCAGATACTTGTGCTTGTGGTTGCTTTATTTGGAGCCAGCATGCTTCGCTGCCCCAGACCCCAGAAAACCTGCCTGGTAGACTCAAGGCTCCACTCAGTGGCCAGTGCATCCCACCCTAAAAGAGGCGCAGGCCCAATCCCTTGTTCTCAGACCCAGCAGAGGCTGGACTGGGAGGGTGGGGGAGAAGAGGCCGCTGACAGGGCTGACGTCCTGCCTGGGGAAGAGGAGCCAAAAGGCCAGGCTCATGCCAGGTGCCACCCACCCGCCCGTCGCCTGCCGTCTGCCTCTGCGGGCCCTGGAGCGCTGCTGGGAGAGGAAGTGCAGTTGGTTACCAGTAGGGCTATTTTCATAACAGCTGTCTCAGGCTGGGGGCGGAGGGTGGCGAGGGGGAGGGCCCAGCCACCGCGAAGCCGCTCTCCAAACTAGGACTTACTCTCAGCACGGGACAGCAGCAGAGCAGGAGCTAGAGCTGCTGACCCTGGCCCACCTGCTTGCTGCCTTCTGCCAGCCTCCCTGTCTTCTGATCAGGTCAAGGGGACTCCCTATGCTGCTCTGTTCCTCCCTCCTGCATCTGCCTGGGCCCTGGGGTGGGTAGGCTGCCCTGCAGGCCCTGCAGCTGGGGGGGCAGACAGGGTTTGGCAAGCTCTGTCTATCACCCTCTTGGGGGCAGAGCCAGAGAAGAACCACTTTCTGGACTGCTCCGTTGCACCTTCCCTGTAGCCCTGGCCCACTGGCTCTTCTGGGTACTTTTGTTCTTTGTTCTCTCAGGCAGGAGTGCCTTAGTGTGTAAGGGTCTGGGGGACTGTGACAGGATTTGCTGAGCTCTGGGGTGCAGCAGAAAACAGTCCCTTGGGAAAGCAGCTGGCCTTGGTCCTAGCTGGTGGAGGTGGGGTCTCTTGTGTCCTACCCAATGGAGTCCTACCCAGGGTTTGGACTGGCACTGTGACTGGACTCCACAGCTGTGCTCTGTAGGATCCTCAGCAGCCAGGGAGGTCCTTGTGGGCCAGCCTGGCACCAGGGGCAAAGGGAAAGGGTACCCCCTCATTGTGCATGGACACCCAGACAGCAGAGGCTGCCAGGATCTGTTCCTCCTGTGGTGAGTGGTGGCCACCCTGGGCACTCCTGCTTCCCCTTCTAGGTTCCTGCACTTGCATGGACAGAGATAAGACTCAGGTAGTGGTATGACCACAGGCCCTGGAGGCTGGGAGACAAGGACCCAGGTGTCTAAGGCACCTTTACACCAGTCACTGCATCTCCCATGACAACTTCAGAGCCAGGTAGTGTGGTCCCCATTTTGCCGATGAGAGACTCAGAAGAAAGTTGCTTAGTCGAGGTGGTGATGGTAGAAATCAGGATTCCAAAGGGTTTTGTCTTTTTGCTTACAGCTGGCATCAGGTGTAGTGGGCATCGGGTCTGGCCCAGAGTTCAGGAGTTGTTTCTAGCAGGCAGCTAATAAAGCATGCACGAGGCCTGCTAACCCTGTGGGCAGGTGCCTAGTTGAGCCACCATGGCCCCACACCACCATGTCCTCTCTCAATGGCGGCATCTGTGGTCCTCCCACCTGTCCTGCCCTTGACAGAGCCTGGTAGCTGTGGAGATTAATGGGGTCTCGTGAGCCCTTCTTGCTCTGCCTGCTTGACTGTGCTGGGCTTTTTCCTGCTTCAGGAGTAGCCAAATATTTCTGCCTGAACATCAGGCATGCGAGTCTCCTTCAGTGACCTTTACATGTGCTTTGTGGTTGCTGGAGGTACAGAGTGGTTGCACAGAGCGGTTGCACAGAGCTGCCCATGACAAGAGGCTCCAGGGCTTCTGATCAGACCCAAGAGAGGCCTCAGCAAGATAGGAAGTGAGGAGGCAGGCCATTGCTGACCAGAAGACAGAGGTTGCTGTGGGGATCAGAGGAACAGGAAGCACGGGACCCAGAGGAGGGGGCACTGGGCACTTAGGGGTGGGTGTGTGGCCAGAGAGCCTGTGGCAGAATGTCAGCCAGCTGAGCGCCCTCCTTGGACAAACAGGGAGATGAGACTCATGATACATGGCTACACTGGCTTGGCCTGGCCTGCCTTGCCTGCCCTGGGTGGCTGCAGTCCCTCATATGGGAGCAGGGCGGTGCAGTGGTGTGGCCTGGGCTCTGTAGGAGTGGGTGGCTGCATTGTTGTGACTGGGGTGCATACCACCTCCCTTTTGGTCCCCACGGTAGGTACAGGACAGGCAGGCAGGGCCCAAGGAGCCCATGGCACCTCCCCCACATAGACTGTGGCCTTTTGTTTTCGGGGTGACACTAGCATCAGGCGATGTGTCTGGGTGACTAATCTTCAGGCACGCAGCTGTCACAGGGCAGCCTGAACAGACGAGTGGAGAAAGCTGACACGCGGGCACGGCTGGCAAACCAGTGCCTGGGCAGAGGGGGCAGAAGGCACCTTTCACAGGACTCTGCGTCAGGTAGACCCTGGCTTGGCTGGCTCTGGCCAGCTGGCGACCTGGGCATGTCCTTTATCCATTCAAGGCTCTATTTCCTCAACTCTGTCATCCTGGGCCTCCTAATCCCACCCCGTCCTGGGGTTGTGACCCAGGGCAGAGTAGGCATTGGGGAAAGAGTATGGTTCCCTCCTAAAGCCCCTGCCTCAGCCCTGCTGCTTATCCAAGCAGGAAGACCCTATCTTTGCTCCATCCCAGGGTGCAGGCCATGCTGAAGGGAAGATGTGCGTCTCCTTGCTGACTACCTGGGGCTCTGGGCAGAGTCCTTGTCTGTGCCTCAGTTTGCTCACTAGGAATACAGTGTAGGGTTGTTACCATTTGTAAAGCAAGCATAGGCAAAGGGAGTGTGGTGTTGAGCCTGCCTTCTGGCCAGGATATCTGGTTTGAGAGGTGCCCATGCTTTGGGGCTGTAAGAAACCACCCTGTACTGGGCACTCATGCGGATTCCCTGGGCCCTGCCGTGTCCCTGTGTACCAGTTGCTCTAGCTTGGATTCCTCAGCCCCTTGCAGGCCCAAGACAACACCCCCATGCCTGGCTTCAGCCAGGCATTGGCAAGGAGAAGACTTTCCATGGCTGTCTCCAGGTTCAGGGCCAGAGCTCAAGAGAACCCCTGGCAGGGGCAGGGGCGCCTCAGGCCCTTGCCTGAGAGTTTGGAGCATGTGGGCCTGATTACCCTGCATGTGCGTGAGGGAAGGGCTGGGGAGACACTAGTGAGGGGTACCCAGCATCAGAGCCTGGGGACAGCACAGGTGTTGTGTGGATGTCCCCACTCTGTTCCCTCAGTGGAGAGACAGAGCCATTGAATACCAGAAAACTCTTGGGCTGCAGACAGGTGCACCCGAGAATCCAGAGCCTTCTCTCTGGGCAGGCCTCTTGCCACATTCATCTGAGTGGAGGCAGGGAGTGCTACTCCCCACAGGGCTGACTCTCCTGTCTCAGAGGCCTGCTCCCCAGCACTCCTAAGCCTGGAGCCAGGTGTCAGAGTCTCCCTGACTAGGAGCTTCTAGGTGCCACCCTCAGTCTGGCCCCAGGGCTGGCACTGCATCCAGGGTCTGCTCAGTACTGCAGGCCTCCACAGAGAGCCCTGTCTATCCCATGTTGGGGGCAAAACCTGTGCTGCAGTCGGCCTTGGTGAACTCTACTCTTATCTCTCTTCTGGCTCCTGGAGGGCAACAGGAAGTCCTTTGAGGCTGGCACTCTGTGATGCTGGCCCCCAGGCTGGGAAGGCTACCCACCCCGGACTTCCTGGGCAGCCTAGGACTCTTTCTGCTGGGGAGAGGGTCAGTGCTGAGCAGCCGTCAGTGTGGTTTCCTTGTGAATTCCATGGCCTTTGTGCTTGCCCATGGAGGTCAGGGTGATTTCATACCTCGTCTTTTTTTCTCCCCTTGGGCACTGGGGGGCTGTAGCCCGGCCAGCTTCTAACGCTCCTGGTCTCTGCCCAACAGCCCCAGCCCACCCTTGGCATGGAGACCTTCTTTAGGAAACACTTCCAGTGGAAGGCACCTGGCTGTGGACAGGGGCTGCGGCGGCCTAGTGGTGCAGGGCTGCCCACTAGCAAGGCCCGGCGTCGCTCTCCCGCTGGGCAGGCCTCCTCCTCGCTGGCACAGCGGCGCCGCTCCAGTGCCCAGCTGCAGGGCTGCCTCCTAGGCTGTGGGCTAGGTGCCCGGGGTGCCAGCTGCCGCCGGCGTTCTAGCACTGCGCCTCCCACCTGCAACCCCCGCTTCACCGTGAATGAGGTGCCCACCTTGCAGCCTGCTGCTGTTGGGGCCCAGGGTCTGTGCACACCCCTGTTGCTGGCTGGACTTGTAGGCATGAAGGAAGAGCAGGAGGAGGGCGTCCAGGAAGAGACAGTTATGGCCAGGGCATCCAGCTCTCCTCGGCCCGGCACTAGGATTCTACAGCCCCCTGTGCATGAGGGTCCCCAGCCACCGCTGCTGCTTGTGCCCCAGTGTCTGCACAGGGCATCCTCCCACCTGCTCACCACTGATGTGTATGACCACACCCAATGGGGCCTGCATGACCACTATCGTCGCCTCAGCCAGCGACAACCTAGCTCTGGGGGCCGAAGAGCCTCGGGTACCTCCCTGGGCCCTGCAGTTCCTCCCCGGGTACAACCACTGTCCCGCAGGCGCCAGGTAGCCCTGCGGCGCAAGGCTGTGGCTGGACCCCAGGCCTGGAGCGCCCTGCTTGTGTAGGTATTGCAGCAGCCTTGTGGGGGGTCATGTGGGCAGGGCCCTCCAAGCTCCACCAGGCTGGCAATGGCTCCTCTCTGGACAGTGCTGGAAGCCAGCACATCCCAAGAAGCTGGGAGAGCTGAGTCTATAAGGGACCTCTGGGTGCCAGAGAGGCCACCGACTCCTTTGTCTCCCTGTCACTGCATTGTCCTGGCCCTGGTGGAGGTCACGCAAGGGTGGTGGCCCCGGGTGGTGGGAAGGAAGAATCAGCCACGCCCAGCAGGCCCCAGCTTTAGCCGTCTTCTTCCTGTAGGAAAGCCATCACCAAGTCAGGCCTCCAGCACCTGGCTCCTCCTCCTCCCACCCTTGGGGCCCCGTGTGGCGAATCTGAGCGGCAGATACGGAGCACTGTGGACTGGAGTGTGAGTAACTGGTTCCAGGATAGGCACCACCTCCCTACCCTGGGGGCTGCCTGTGCTCTACTCTAGGCCCTGTGGGCACTGGGGACAGGGACCCCCTTGCCTGTGGGGTCTGGGCAGCCTTCCTGGGGCTGGCTGTCTTTGAACCAGGCCTAGCAAGTAGATAGTAGTGCAGATGGGAGAGTAGATTGGTGTCTGAAGCCCATTCACCCTGGAAGAGGAAGGGCTGGCAGGGGGGCTGAGGCGCTGAGCAGACAACCAATGTACATGGACCATGCTTATCCTGCTGTCTAGGAGTCAGCCACGTATGGGGAGCACATCTGGTTTGAGACCAACGTGTCTGGGGACTTCTGTTATGTTGGGGAGCAGTACTGTATTGCCAAGATGCTGGTGAGTAAGCACTGTGGAGCTGCTGCCCCCTGGCGGTGGAGCAAGGTCTGGACATGGTCTGACAGCTATAGCCCTTCCCAAGGTGGGGAGCATTCACCTGAATCCCCACCTGTATGCTGTCCTGGCCAAGGACATGGGAGCTGGTCCTGGTGCCAGGTGCTTGAGTGGGAGTGCCCAGAACATGCAGGGCAGCTGTGCTGAGCCAGATGCAGCAGGACTCACTTGCCTGAGGTGGCATCTGTGATAGTGCTGGCTGGTGCCTCAGGGCCGCTCTGTCCTGCAGCAGAAATCGGTGCCCAGGAAAAAATGTGCAGCCTGCAAGATCGTGGTACACACCCCCTGCATTGAGCAGCTGGAGAAGGTGAGTGCCGCATGCTCACATATCCATACGCATTACACCAGTGCCTGCCTGCCCTGGGGCATCGCAGTGTGCGTGGCAGCGAAGCAAGCATCTGGAGCCATTGCCCGCCTTCCACCCTGGCTCCCTGTTTGTCCACTGCTGTGCCCACTGCCTAGAGCACATCTGGCACAGTCGGGCTCCCTGGGTGTTGCTTGGCATCGTGAACTAGCAGATAGTGCCACAGTACTATTTATTGATGACATCCACCGTAACGTTTAGAAGAGGCTTTGACTAGCTGGTCCTGTCACCCTAAGCTTGGTTCTGGACCTGTGTGCCACATCTGGAGAGACCCTTGTTCCCAGGGGCCATTGTGTATGCATTGTGTATTTGCATCTGGGGGCAAATCTGGGCACCGTGCTTCTAAGGCAGAGAACAAGAAAAGCCCCAGACCGGGGCTCCCTGACGCAGGGAGTAGGCGCAGGAACAAGGGCTCCCCAGCCTGCAGCCCCCATGTGGAGTGTCCCCAAGTGCGGGAGTTCTGCAGGAGCAGGCGGCTTTGCTGGCCCCAAACCACAGGCTGAGGCTGCCTGTGCTTCCCTGGGCCAAGCAAGCAGGTAAAGAGAAGGTGAAATGCACCATTTGTGGATGGTGGAAGTTAAACCCAGTCCACACTAGCTTCTGGCCTCCAAGCAGGGGTGAGATTCCTGCATCCTCCTCAGCCAGGGGTGCTGGGGCAAGGAAACAGACAAATGGACAACCATAGGGCCACTTGGGGTCCTGGCACAGGAAAGGAAAGATCCCTTCTGGCTAGTGGACAGGGGCCTTCTGGGGAGAGACAGCCTTGTCCTAAGGGTTCCTGGGCCACTTTGGGGTACTTCGCCCTCAAGGGTGGCTCTGATGACCCACTGCGAAGCAGCTTGTAACTTTGGTTATTGTACTCTCACAGATCAACTTCCGCTGTAAGCCATCGTTCCGGGAATCGGGCTCGAGGAATGTCCGAGAAGTAAGTGTGCGAGATGATTAAGGATCAGATGCCCAGAGTTCCTGACGGGTCCCTCTGCAGTGCCTCCTGAATACCACCAGGAGCTCAGGTCCTTCTGGGCTGTTCTGGGGGCCCAGCAGGGGCTGAGCCCAACTCCGAAGTCTCGAAAGGGGAGTCCTACCTGGCTCTGCCTACAGCAAGTGGGGCACTTATGCCCGATGTGCCTCATTGTGCCCTATGGCCCTGTCTGACCCCCATGGCCCTGTCTGACCCCCAGCCCTCTGTGTCCCTCCTGTGGGTCTTGGCCACAGAGCTGGACATCTGTAGTGCTGTGCCCCTCACCCCTTTACCCCATTGATATTTTTCACCCCCAGCCGACCTTCGTAAGGCACCACTGGGTGCACAGGCGACGGCAGGATGGCAAGTGCCGGCACTGCGGGAAGGTGAGGCTCACTGGCCACTTCAGTCCCCAGATGCTCTGGCTACACCTTGGGTGTCTGGGTGGGAGGAAAGTTGGCTTCTAGAGCAGTGTCTGGCTACTTTGGCATTTACAAGACCCCTGCGCAGACTCATTCACTAGCTTGGCAGATAGTGACTGAGCTGCATGACGAGTTCGGCTCTGCTACAGACAGCAAAGATAGGAACAGGCCCCTCAGAGCATCTTCCCAGCACAACGCACAGTGGCTTGCTCCCTTGGCTTTGCATCATGTGGTGCAGGGGCAGCGCCTGTGCCAGGTGGAAGGGAACAATACGGTGTTGGCTGCTGTGAGGACCCAGCCAGTCCAGGGCCCGGCCAGGTCTGGCTGAAGGAAGTAGAAAGGGCCAGGCAGGAATAAATAAATAAATAAATAAATAAATAAATAAATAAATAAATAAAATAAATAATAAAAATAAAAAGAAAGGGCCAGGCAGGATTTGGCCCTTGGCAGGGTGGCTAAACATCCTTGTCCCCAGGTCTATTTTCTGTTGCTGGGATTTTTAAACATGGGCTTAGTCTATCTGCTGGAGAGGTTGGCAGCTGAGGAGTGGCCAATCTGGCTATGGCCCTTGTGAAGTTGGCCTGTCTGACCACAGGGCTTCCAGCAGAAATTCACCTTCCATAGCAAGGAGATCGTGGCAATCAGCTGTTCCTGGTGCAAGCAGGCGGTGAGTGGTCACCTGGGCCTCATGGACACCACACTGGGGCAGGTCTGGGTGCTGGTCCTGGTTTTGACCTGGCCTGGCTCAGCCTCGCCTTCCTTCTCCAGTACCACAGCAAGGTGTCGTGCTTCATGCTGCAGCAGATCGAGGAGCCCTGTTCCCTGGGGGTCCACGCGGCTGTGGTCATCCCGCCCACCTGGATCCTCCGTGCTCGGAGGCCCCAAGTAAGTCCCCCACTGTACGCTGCCCCCCCCATATTAGGCCTGCTTTACTCACCCACAGCCCTGCTTCCATTGCAGAGTACCCTCAAAGCCAGCAAGAAGAAGAAGAGAGCGTCCTTCAAGAGGAAATCCAGCAAGAAGGGGCCCGAGGTTAGACTGAGCCGGTTGGAGGGGAGGGACAGGAGAGGGAGGCCTCCAGCTGCCAGTGCTGCCTTCATATAAGGCTGGGCTTGGCCTGGGTGGGGCCCCCAGCCTGACTAGTGGCACGAGGGCATCCGGAGCAAGGACAGCACATCACATCACCCAGGGTCCAGGAGGGGACCCTGGACAGTCCAAGCCTCACGGGCTCTGTGTCTCCAAGGAGAGCCGCTGGAGACCCTTCGTCATCAGGCCCACCCCATCCCCCCTCATGAAGCCCCTGCTGGTGTTTGTGAACCCCAAGAGTGGAGGCAACCAGGTAAGCACAGCCTTGCCTTCTCAGGGCTCCAGGCTGGGCTTGGAGTCATCCCTTGTGTCAGGCTTTCCCGGATCCATCTGTGTCCCTGGGCCCCAAGAGGCCATTCTCTGTCACCCCTCTTGCACCCCTCACCACTTCCCCCACTGCCTTCTGCCTTGCCTTTATCTGTTCACTTCTCTGTCCCTCTGTCCCCCACAGGGCGCCAAGATCATTCAGTCCTTCCTCTGGTACCTCAACCCCCGGCAAGTCTTTGACCTGAGCCAGGGAGGGCCCAAGGAGGCGTAAGGACCTGGTGGGCTCTGGGGGTGTGTTCCTGGTTCTCAAGGGGCGTGGCACACTCCTGACCCTATTCCTTCTGGCCCAGGCTGGAAATGTACCGCAAAGTTCATAACCTGCGGATCCTGGCGTGCGGCGGTGACGGCACGGTGGGTCCTCGGAGCCAGGGCAGGCCACCCAGCGTCCTCAGGGGCCTTACCACTGCCCAATATGCCCTCCCCAGGTTGGCTGGATTCTCTCCACCCTGGACCAGCTTCGCCTGAAACCGCCGCCCCCTGTGGCCATCCTGCCTCTGGGGACCGGCAATGACTTGGCCCGCACCCTCAACTGGGGTGGGGTAAGTGTCCCCAGAGAAGGGCTTTGCTCCATAGCCACTGTGACCCAGGAGGGCTCATTCTGGCTTCCTCCTGCCAGGGCTATACTGATGAGCCTGTGTCCAAAATCCTGTCCCATGTGGAGGAGGGCAACGTGGTGCAGCTGGACCGCTGGGACCTCCGAGCTGAGCCCAACCCGGAGACAGGGCCCGAGGAGCGAGATGAGGGTGCCACTGACCGGGTGGGTCAGGGGCTCAAGACCTGGGCAGGGAACTGGGGTGGGTCCTCTGGCTTTTCAAAAAAATCCCTGGGGAGTAGTGCCACCGGCCGGAGTAGTTTTTCTTAGCCACTGGCAAATATTGAGAACCCACTTTGTGGCAGGCTCTGTTGTAAGCTCTGGGGAACACAGTACCCACTCCTGCAGCTCATGCAGTGCTCGGCATGGGGGACAGTGGGCACTGGGGGGTGGTGCTGGCATGCTCCCTGGGGCTGGGGATAAGGGGACAGGGCATTGGCAGAAGGTCCCCAGGCAGAGGCCTTTGGAAGCACGGGACACCAGCGAGGCTGTGCTCATCGCAGCCCCACCTTTCTGTAGCTGCCCTTGGATGTCTTCAACAACTACTTCAGCCTGGGCTTTGATGCCCATGTCACCCTGGAGTTTCATGAGTCTCGAGGTGGGCAGCCGGGCAGGGAGGGGCCAGCATGAAGGTGCCCATTCCTGGCCTGGGAGCACCCACTGACTGTTCCTGCCCTGTTTCCATGCAGAGGCCAATCCAGAGAAGTTCAACAGCCGCTTCCGGAACAAGATGTTCTACGCTGGGGTGAGTTGGGATCTGGAGGCACCCCATCCCCCATGGCCCTTGTGTCTGCCAGGTCACTGGACCTTTCTCCAGCAGCAGCAGCAAAGTCCCCATCACGAGATAGTGACAACTTGTCTCCCACAGACAGCTTTCTCTGACTTCCTGATGGGCAGCTCCAAAGATCTGGCCAAGCACATCCGAGTGGTGGTGAGTGGGCAGCTAGCAGGCAGAAGGCCCTGCAGGGAAGGAGGCTGCTCAGGCACGTGTGTGCCCAGCACTCCCCCATTCTCACCTTCAGTGTGATGGAACAGACCTGACCCCCAAGATTCAGGACCTCAAACCCCAGTGCATTGTTTTCCTGAATATCCCCAGGTGAGGAGTAGGCTCTAGCAGCCCTGCAGGCCCCACTGCCCATCCTTGAAGCCTGTACCAAAGCCCGCCCCTCTACTGCCCTCAGGTACTGTGCGGGCACCATGCCCTGGGGCCACCCTGGGGAACACCATGACTTTGAGCCTCAGCGGCACGACGATGGCTACCTCGAAGTGATTGGCTTCACCATGACGTCCCTGGTGAGTGGGCCTGGTTCTGCTTTCTCCCTGGCTACACCTGGCCCAGTGCCCAGTGCCTGTGAGCACAGCTTGATGCTGCGGGGGTCACCCTGCCTCTGATTGTTGGCCTCTCTGACTCCTGAGACTCTCAGCCCATGTCCTCTAAATGTTGGGCCCTGGGGCACCTTCTCCAGTCTGCACTCTGGGAGTATCTCTGCCCAGAGCCCTAGCACCTCCCTGACCCAATCCCCTGTGCCCGCAGGCAGCACTGCAGGTGGGCGGGCACGGCGAGCGGCTGACCCAGTGCCGTGAGGTGCTGCTCACCACGGCCAAGGCCATCCCAGTGCAGGTGGACGGCGAGCCCTGCAAGCTGGCAGCCTCACGCATCCGCATCGCTCTGCGCAACCAGGCCACCATGGTGCAGAAGGCCAAGCGGCGCAGCGCTGCGCCCCTGCACAGCGAGTGCGTGCCCCCTTGGGCTGCGGTCATGATCAGGGCTGCTGGGCTGGACTGTGGCCTAGTGTGCACAGGCCCTAGCTTCCATCCCTGGCAGTGCAGGGGATTGGGGAGTAATGGTCCCTGTGCCCAGGGGTCTAGGAGGAGGGCAGGGCAGCCATTGGTGGTGTTGAGCTTGGTGAGCCCCCTCTCCTTGACCTGCACCACCTCACAGCCAGCAGCCTGTTCCTGAGCAGCTGCGGATCCAGGTGAGCAGGGTCAGCATGCACGACTATGAGGCCCTGCACTACGACAAGGAGCAGCTCAAAGAGGCCTGTGAGTGGCAGCAGGGCAGGAGCCGGGTGGCAAGGAGCTATACCTGGGCAGCGAGGACAGCTGCATGCTCATGCGTTGCTCTCCCCTAGCTGTGCCACTGGGCACCGTGGTGGTCCCCGGGGACAGTGACCTAGAGCTCTGCCGCGCCCACATTGAGAGGCTACAGCAGGTGCGAGGCAGGGTGGATGTGGGTACACCCTGCTTACAGCTCCCCACCAGCTCTGCGCTACCCCCAGCCTTCGCGTGTCTTTCCAGGAGTCTGACGGTGCTGGAGCCAAGTCCCCTACGGGCCAGAAACTGTCGCCCAAGTGGTGTTTCCTAGATGGTGAGTACACCTAGGACCGGTCCTGGGCTCAGGTTGGCCGCCCTCCCCCAGCCGGATCTAGGACTCCCCCTCATCCCCAACCAACCCTCTCCACAGCTACTACAGCCAGTCGCTTCTACAGGATTGACCGTGCACAGGTGAGCTCTCCGCCAGTGCCCCACTTGGTGGATCCCTGCACTCCTCTGCTGTCTGGGAGGGCCTAGAAGCATGGTGTCCTCTGAGGAGACAGAAGACAGCGTGGCACCAGGGCAGAGTCCGGACAGTAAAGAGTGTCTCAGTGCCGCCCAGGGCAGGGCTGGGCCTGGACAGTAGGAAGGAGGGTGGGGGCCACAGAGGCCTGCTGCCTGTCTCCTGCAGTGCTGCTCATGCCCCAGCCCTGCCCTCCCTACTCACAGGAGCACCTCAACTATGTGACTGAGATCGCCCAGGACGAGATTTACATCCTGGATCCTGAGCTGCTGGGGGCATCGGCCAGGCCCGACCTCCCCACACCCACATCCCCCCTTCCTGCCTCCCCCTGCTCCCCAGTGCCCCGGTGAGCCCCAGCACCCATCTCCCCTGTCCCCTGGCTGGACACCTGTCTGCAGCTGGTGGCTTCCAAATTCCTGCCATTAGCCCCAGCCTGTCAACAAGCCATGTGCCTGTCAGCCAGTGCCTAGAAGGGTGGCCCAGCCCTGAGCACCTGCAGCCCTGTTTCCCCGCCCCAGACTGGCCTTGTGTTCCCAGCTCCTGTGTCCTCTGAGACCCCAGGGCTACTCGTCTCTGCCCCCTCCTGTCCCGGCCAAGCCTGGCTGCCAGTCTGCTCCTTGTTGGAGGCCCCTGCCAAGCAGGGGCTTTTCCTGGCTGCCTCACACTGTCCCATCTTCCCCAGAGCCCCTTGGGCGTGGACCCCAGCCAGCTCTTCCAGAGAGCTCTCCTGAGAGTCCTCCCACGACCCTCGCTTGTGCTCTCCTGGGCCTGACTGTAGCCCCTGGTGGGCACCCTCTGCTTCCGCCTCGTTCCCTGCAACACCCTGTGCCTAGATCAGTGCTGCTGCACAGCAAGCATGCAAACTACTTGAAAGAATGCAGGGCACCACCAGCAGGGGTAAGGGAGGGCACCAGCTAGGCCAGGCTGAGCTGGGTCATGAGCTGTCCTGCTCTGTTTGCAGGTTACTGCAAGGGGACGCTGTGCCCCCCCCAGGTGAGGTGTCTTCCCTGGCCGCTTCCTGCCTTCCCTGGTCACAGGGAGGTTTTGTGGGGGGGGGGGGTGGCAAGGCCCACGTGCAGCCACTGAGCTCCACAGCTCACATAACTGTATGTCACGTGATCATGATCCCTTACCTGTATCCCCAAGCCCTGGTTTGCCTCGGTGTGACGGGCAGGTGTCCTTGCAGGTGAGGCGCTGATTGAAGCCGCCCAGAGGAACGACTTTTGTAAGGTAACAGCTGCTCCCCAGGATGTGGGGTCTGTGGCTGGGCCCAGAGCCTGCCTGCCAGGCACTGGCATTGTTACTCTAGCCCCCATTGGTCTGCATGGTGGTGATCTCATCTACCTGGCCCCAGCTGTTGGGCACAGCAGATGTCTTATAGGCCAGCTGTTCTGGTGCTGAGGAACAGGCAGGTCGTGGAGGAACCTGATGGGGAGCAGCTTTTATAGGGGCACGTGATTGCAGGCCTGGGCACATTGGGGAGAGAGGACCCCAGACCAGCCCTGCTCTCCTCTGCCCTCAGCTGCAGGAGCTGCACCGAGCTGGAGGGGACCTCATGCATCGGGACTCTCATGGCCGCACGCTCTTGCACCATGCAGTCAGCTCCGGCAGCAAGGAAGTGGTCCGCTACCTGCTGGACCAAGGTGAGCTGCACCCCTAGGGCCAGGTTGGGGTTGGGGGGCTGCCAGGCCTCTCTGACCTCATGCTGTCCTCTACAGCACCCCCCGAGATCCTCGATGCAGTGGAGGAGAAGTGAGTATCTGAGAGCCCTGGGGTCACCTTCATTCCCCAATAGGCCTCCACTTCCTCCTATTTGGTCAGCGAGAGCCCATGAACCCTCCCGGCCAGGCTGCCCTTCAGTGGGCTGCCCTCGCCCTTGCTGATGCCCCTCCGGAGGCCACAGGGCTCGGGTTCCACAGCTAGCCCCTCTTCCCCAGCGGGGAAACCTGTCTGCACCAGGCGGCGGCACTAGGCCAGCGCACCATCTGCCACTACATTGTGGAAGCCGGGGCATCGCTCATGAAGACAGACCAGCAGGTGAACAGCCTTTTCCAAATGGCGCGCCCCCCTTGGGATTTGAAAGGTCTTTCATCGGGCACAGCCCAACTCCTGAGACCTGAGTCACTGGGGAGGAGCTGGTGCCCTAGGCTTCAGGGACTCCTGTACTCCTTTCCAGGGTGACACCCCCCGGCAACGGGCGGAGAAGGCACAGGACACTGAGCTGGCTGCCTACCTTGAGAACCGGCAGCACTACCAGATGATCCAGCGTGAGGACCAGGAGACGGCTGTGTAGCCACAGCGCGGAGGGCGGGGCAGCTGGCCAAGGCGCAGGATGAGCTGCCTTGGTGCCCGCCTCACTGCCACATTCCAGTCGCACCAGAGGGGAGCCTGCCCCAGGGAAGGAGCCACCCTCATGACCTAGGGTTGGACTCGAGGAACTGGGACTGTCGCCTGCCTTCCCTGCCTTCCTCTCAGCCCACAGCTTGTCCCCCAGGCTCATAGAGAGTAGGAACCGGGCCGCTGGGCCACTGCGGGACAGCCTTGCCCTCAGCCCGGCAGATGCGCTCCGAGGATAGGCCTGGCTGGGCTCAGGCCAACAAGCCTCTGGAAGAGGCTCTATGGGCTACCTGGTTCCCAGGGCCCGCCCAGCTCCTGGGAGCTCAGCCCCTCACTCCTTTACCACCCTCCTGGAAACAGCCTGCCAGGTTGTCTGGCCCTACCCTGCCCCGCCCTGCTTGGCACCAGCCTTGGTGACCCTCTCCTCCCTGTACCCAGCATTTCATCGTGGACTGTGCGGCCAGGGGCTGGGGTGGGGCGGGTGGGGCTTTCGGGTGACATGTTTACAGCTGGGTGTGTCTCAGTAAAGTGAATTTCTTTTTCCTCTGGCGCTTATTCCCCTCCCCCTAGGGGTCCTCTCGAAGCAGAGGGATCAGCCGGACGGGTTATCCTCGGGTCAGAGAGTGGGCGTCGCCGATCCAGCCCCTTTTCTGGGGCCAGGCGTCGCCCGGCTCCTGACCTCTGCCCGCTGCCCGCTTCTGGGGCCGAGGGCGGAGTCGGGCTCCTGGGCTTCCCGCTCCCGGCTAGGACAACAATGAGTGGAAGTGGCGGGGCGCGGACCGGGTGGCTTTCTCCCTGCGCTGTGGAGGTCGACGGGTACGCCTGCA
Organism: Ctenomys sociabilis; assembly: GCA_004027165.1. NCBI lineage: Eukaryota > Metazoa > Chordata > Mammalia > Rodentia > Ctenomyidae > Ctenomys > Ctenomys sociabilis. Next base: position 5,593 of record PVKA01012904.1, on the reverse strand, counting down.
GCCGAGGCTGCGGGAAGAAGGCGCCTTGAGGCGGCCAGGCGGGAGGAGTCTGGAAGTTCTCAGCGGCCGAGGGCCCGAGCCGGGCCCTCTCCTCCCCTCCACCCATCCAACCTGCGCTCTCGGAGGCGTGTGCGCGCTCTCGCCGCCACCTGGGCGCCTTCTCCCGAGTGCAGGCCACCCACGTAACCGCGACTCCAGGCCCCCGGGGACTCGAGCCCAGGTGGGGTCTGCGCCCGCGCACCGGGAACCCCGGAAGAGCCTGTGACACCCGAGGGGCTCCGGGCCTCTGCTGCCCCATTCATCCCTCCACAATGGGTCGCGGCAGGGAGGACAGAGGATCAGGGCGAGGGATCGGGCCCGGGGCCCCGACCTCCAAGCAGGGGATGTGGGGGTCGCGGGAGGATGCGAGGGCCGGCGCCGGTGGGACCAGAGACTGGGCGGGGACGCTGGGGCGGGGCTGTGGGAGGGGGCGGGCCTCGCTGGGGGAGGGGCGGAGGCCCATGTGACCGGCTCAGACCGGTTCTGGAGACAAAAGGGGTCGCAGCGGACGGAGCGGGACTGGACTGGACGGGACAAGACTGTCCGGGCCGGCGTGGGAGGGCTCGAGCTGCGGGCGGCGAGCAAGTGAGCGCGGGGGCTAGGCTGTCCCGCTCGTGGCACTCGGGGACTGCTGCTCGCGGCGCCCCGACCCGCGGGGTGGGGGGACCTGAAAGGCCGGGGGCGCGGGCAACGCCGGGTGGGGAGGGGGCCGGCGAGGAACTCTGACGCCACTGTCCCCCAGGATGCAGCACCGAGGCTTCCTCTTCCTCGCCCTGTGTGCCCTGCTGGCGCTGCCCTCCACGGCGGCCAAAAGGAAAGGTGAGGGGTGGGGCCGAAGGGATGCGGGGGACCCCGAGTGGAGAGCCCCGGCGGCGCCCGCGTCCTGAGCTCTGTCCTGGCCCCGCAGACAAGGGCAAGAAGGGCAGCGCGGGCAGCGAGTGCGCCGAGTGGACCTGGGGCCCCTGCGTCCCCAGCAGTAAGGACTGCGGCGTGGGCTTCCGCGAGGGCGCCTGCGGGGCGCAGACGCAGCGCCTCCGCTGCCGGGTGCCCTGCAACTGGAAGAAGGAGTTCGGAGGTGAGGGGCGGAGGGGCGAGCGGGCGGGCGGACGCACTGGCCAGACTCGCTCTGACCCCTGCCTCGGCCTCTCCCGCCAGCCGACTGCAAGTACAAGTTCGAGAACTGGGGGGCGTGCGATGGGGGCACTGGCACCAAAGCGCGCCAAGGCACCCTGAAGAAGGCGCGGTACAACGCCCAGTGCCAGGAGACCATCCGCGTGACCAAGCCCTGCGCGCCCAAGACCAAAGCCAAGGCCAAAGGTGGGCGCAGGGTGAGGTCGCAGGGGCTGCTCTGCCCGCAGCCAGTAGTGAAACCAGGAGTCGCGTGGCCGGGCCAGCGACGCGCCGGTGGGCTGATTGGAGCAACCTTCGGCATGAGCGCACTGGGCCCCAAAGCATCCACTGTCCAGGGGCCAAGGAGAGCTCTGTGGTGTCTCTCCAGTAGGGCGGCCAGCAGGGTCCTGTTGGCGATGGGAAGGCACCTTGCCGCCCTCACTCCCAGCAGCCCAGAGGTCAGCAGAGCAGAGAGGGCAGCTATCCACTCAGGAGGCCAACGCTGTTGCGCTGGCCTGGGACCAAGAAGTTGGAAGGTCTGATTGAGGGTGAAAATGGAAGGCAAGGTGTTTCAGTGACTTCCCTGTTCCCCTGTTTCTGGGTCAGCTGACAGAAAGTCAGTAGGGCAGCGGCTGTGGTTTCTGACTAATCCCAGTACACTGGAAGGCTGAGGCAGCAGCATCTAAAGTTTGAGCCCAACCTGGGCAAACCAGTGATTTAGCAAGACCTGTCTCAAAATTGTAAAAAAGGCTGACTATGTACCTCTGCGTGAAGGCCCTGGGTTCAATACCTACTATCTCCCAAGGGAAAAAAAAAAAATTACCTGGGTGTAGTATTTTCTCTTTGATGTCCTGGGATGGAGGTCTCTACTGGATTAAGATAATGTGGCTGACAATGTGTTTGTCTTGTTTCACAGCCAAGAAAGGGAAGGGCAAGGACTGAGCCAGGCTGCGATTGCTGTGACACTACCGAACCGTGCCTTCACTCCACCAGCTTTATCAATCTCCCCTGCACCACACCCCTCCCAGCCCAGAGCCCGAGGTGCAAGGGATTCTGGAACCCCCCCCCACCAGTTATCAATTCCCAGTACCCCCCATTTTTCTTTCCCACCATGCTCCTCGTTACTAAGAAATGAATAAAACGAACCAACTTCTTTCCCAATAAAAGCTTTTCTCTTCAGAATATAAAAGCCCCTTCCCAGGAGTGTGCTGCACAGCTTTGTGGGGAGGGTCAGCCGTGGGGGCTGGTGGGCTTAGGGGACTCAGGGCTTGGCCATTACTCCCCAGGACTCCCTGTGGGAAAGCACAACACTGATAAGGGACATCTTCAGGGCTCCTGAAGGGCCAGTGTGCCTTGCCTAAGGCATCTAGTCCTCCCTTCTGGGGACCCTCAAGCTAGGGAAAGGACCTGGGTCAGCCTTGCCTGTGAGGCCTCCCAGTCCAGCCTCTGCCAGGTAGGAAGTTCCACTGAGGCCTGGAGGGTCCCCAAGTTCTCTCAGATCTGCAGGGGTGCATCTGGGGCTGGCTTGGGACTCCCTGACAGTACCTGCATGCTGCCAGGCCAGTGAGAGGGAGAGGCCTGGTCCTGGCCTGCACCCGCACACGCAGCGCCTCCCCTTGGCGACTGGCTGAGCAGCTGTGACAAAGGGCACCTACGCCCCAGTGTGGGGTTCGGGGAAGGGGTCTGAGCCTACATGCGGGACGCAGGGAGGCAGAAAGCACCGATCACAGCAGAGTGAGGAACCCACGCTTCCACCTGTCCAGGTCTGACCCCTCTTCTGCCCTCCTCGCATTCGTCCTTCCTGCTCTGCTGCTGGCTACTGTGGGGCCGCTGCACACCTTGGCCAGGGTCCCCAACCTGGGGCTGAGTGACTGTAGACACAGGCAGTCCAGACTTCACTGCTCCAAGCTTCCTGGGCCTGAGCCAGGATCTGCTCTTGAAATCCAGCCAGAGCCGATTCCTGAGCCTCCGTCCTCTTCAGCAAACGTGAGCATGGCACAGGACCACCGTGGCATGGTCCCCCAGCCCGCAACACCAGCACCTCCTGAGCCCGCCCGCACCCGCCTACCTGGCTGTGCCAATGTTGCGGTACTGGCACAGCAGCAGGTGCCGGAAGGTCTTTTTGAAGGTGGCGTTGCAGAGCGCGTAGCAGGCGGGGTTGATGGTGCTGTTGACATAGCAGAGCCAGTAGCCGATAGACCACATCGTTTCAGGGATGCAGCTCTGGCAGAAGGTGTTCACCAGGACCATGACATTGTAGGGCGTCCACGTGAGGATGAAGGCCAGCAGGATGGCAAAGATGGTCCGCGTCACCTTGCGTTCCCGGGCTGCCATCTGCCGCTTCTTGCGCACCTGGTTTCGAGCAATGCTGGCAAACTTGCGGGCAACGTTGGCCGCTGGGCGCATGCCGGCTGGTGTGGCGGGCACAATCTCGATGGCTGTCACACACTCACTGCCTGTCTGCTTTGTCACTATCTGGATCTTGGACCATTTGGATGCTGGGTTAAGGGTCCGCGGCTGCAGGGTGGGCGGGGGCACGGCAGGCGTGGTGGCCTCCGTAGTGGACAGCTCTGTGGCGGGCCGCTCCTTGGTGTTCTGGGTGGCACTGCCTGAGCTGGACTCGTTGGAGGTGTCTTTGTCGGCGACTGGGCGTGGTGGCGGTGGCAGGGCCGGTGGTGGGGCCTCCTCCAGCTTCCCGTTGCGCAGCTCGTCCCGGGCCACAGCACCCGGTGGGGGCTTCTTGACACTCTGTTTGACCAGGGGGCTCTTGAGGAAGGCCAGGCTCTTGGCTTTCTTCTCCTTGGGGCCTTCCGGCCGGTGCTTATGGACCCGGCTGCGGCTGGCCAGGGAGATGTGGATGTAGAGCACCGTCATGATGACCACAGGCAGGTAGAAGGCTGCAATGGCCGTGCCGAAGGTCACTGCCGGGTTGGACAGAAACTGGATGAAGCACTGGTTGTCAGGCACTGTCCTCTTGCCCACCACAAACTGCCAGAACAAGATGGCAGGCGCCCAGAGCGCAAAGGACAGCACCCAGGCCGCGGCGATCATGAGGCCTGCCATCTTGGTGGTCCGCCGTGCCGGGTAGGTGAGCGGCTTGGTGACGCAGAAGTAGCGGTCGAAGCTGATGATGAGAAGGTTCATGACAGAGGCATTGCTCACCACGTAGTCCAGGGCCAGCCACAGGTCACAGACCACGGCGCCCAGGGGCCAGTAGCCCTTGATGATGTACACGGTGTACAGGTTCATGGAGAATGCGCCTATGATGAGGTCCGCACAGGCCAGGCTGAACAGGAAGTAGTTGTTGACGGTCTGCAGCTGCCTGTTGACCTTGATGGACAGCATCACCAGGATGTTACCCACAACAGTCACCAGGCTCAGCGAGCCAGTCACTGTGGCAATGAACACCATCTCCACTGTCTCGTAGCGGCTATGGGCTGCAGTGACCAAGCGCACAGACTGGTTGCCCGTGCTGCTGTTGCCTGGTGTGAAGTTTGCCATGTTGGGGCACAGTGAGCAGGGTGGCCGTGGCTGGGGGAGGAAGGAGAGAAAGAGGGATGAAATGCCGGTGAGGGTGGAGCAGAGTGGGGGGAAACTGAGGCAGATGGAGGAACAACATCCAGCCCCACTCATCTGTGCCTTCAGTTGGGCAGTTATGAGGGGTGCTGGCACGGTCGTGGGTGCTGGAATGACAGGACAGGAAGTTCAGGGTCCAGCTCAGAGGTACAGCACTTACCTAGCGTGCTGCAGTCTGCATTCAACCCACTGCATGGAAAGAATAATATGAGAGACGGAGGGGGAGAGAGAGAGAGAGAGAAAGAGCGCAAGGAGGCAGGCTGAGGGTAGGATGAGTCAAAAGACAGGACAGGGATGGCTCCTTGTTGGGTGATCAGGGAAAGTGTCAGGACCCAGTATGGGGTACATAACTGTAATCCCAGTGCTTTGGAGGTCGAGGCTAGAAGATCACTAGGAGTTGGAGTGAGTTATACAGTAAGTGCAAGGCCAGCCTGAACTGCATTGGGACACTCAAATGCAGCACAAAAAAGTACCACACAGATGATGCAGGTGACAAGGAGGCAGATACAGAAAGTACTGAGAGAGAGGGGCCTACTCAAGGACAATGCCAAGAGCAAAAGCCTGGAGGTGCACACCTCAGGAGGCTGAGGCAGAAAGACTGCTGAGAAAGCCGAGGCCAGACTGGGATAATAGCAAGACCTTGCCTCAAAAAAATGAAAAAACCACCTTAAACCTTCAAAGGCTTAGCCGGGCATGGTGGCGCATGCCTGTAATCCCAGCACTCGGGAGGCTGAGGCAGGAGGATTGTTGTGAGTTCGAGACCAGCCTAAGCTACAAAGTGAGCTTAAGGCCAGCCTGAACTGCATAGTGAGACCCTGTCTCAAAAAGACAAAAAAAAAAAAAAAAAAAAAAAAAAAAAAAAAAAAAA
>PVKA01012903.1:0-56521 GCA_004027165.1 Ctenomys sociabilis | reverse complement strand
TATTTAAAATTTCTGAATTTAATTCAACTGACAGTACCAAGAAAAATGAACCTTTTGCACAAGAAATTTAAATAAAATCATACCAAGATACACAAAATGAAATTGTCCAAAACTTATTATAAAGAAAAAATGTTAAAGCATATACATAAAAAAATATTAGCCATGGAAGAACAAAATTAAACAGCATCTTATTCCACATTAGAAAGAAAACAAAAGGCCCAAGTATGTAAAAACCTAGACTAATTGAAGGACTGAAAAAAATCTATCCTCTTTGCATTTTCTATCTACTCCATTTCAATGCAGTTTATTGATTCACTGATATGCTTTCAAAACCTTTTAAGGAAATCTGTGTAGCATTTACTTTTATGGTTTATCAAATAGTTTTCATCTCAAACTGGCATATACTTGATTGTAAATAAAGCTTGGTTACTATGTAAGTAGAATAAATCATACGTTATAGAGCAGAGAAGTGTCTGGGTAACACACAGATAGATGTATGTGGACCCTATGTTCTTACGAGTAATAAGTGAACTCTAGACGTGGACTGGGTTTTTGTATCTCCTTAAATAATTATCTCCCATATAACCTGTCATGGCCTCTCTCACATATTTTATAGTTTTGATAATATTCATTCATTCTCTCTCTCTCTCTATCTCTCTATCTTTGTCTCTCTACCTCTCTGTCTACCTCTGTCTCTGTCTATGTCTCTGTCTCTATCTCTGTCTCTGTCATCTCTATCTCTATCCCTTTTTTTTCTAGCTGGCTCAACCCACACTGGGAGCCAGGCTGGCAAAGCATGTAGTGCTGGGGATGAAACAATGATCCCTGAACCTGCCTAAACTAGCCTAAGCAGGCGCTTTAGCCCAGGGGCTGTCTCACTAGCCTAATAACATCTCTCTTAACTCACCCCCTTACCTCATTTACTTCTTCAGCTGCCCTTCTGCAGCAACCTGCAAACAGTGCTGCTCATCCAACACTATAAACTTCATCTTGCTGAGTTTGTACAGACTGTGCACAGTCATAATTTCTAATTTTTTGTTCCAGCTAATCACATAATCCTTTGTTATATAAATTACCTTAATCTTTCTCTCAACTTTTCTTTTTCCCTTACAGTTTATCTCCATTAATTAATAATATCTAAATGTTATCACAATATCCTTTCAGAAGTTTGCATCTTACCAGAGGTGGGAAGATATTTTTAAGAGATCAAAAAACTTAGTGTATAAAGTATGCAGTACATGATGAGCTGGCAAATGATATTGAACAGTAACTTTTTAAAAATGTATGATCAGGGGCTGGGGATATAGCTCAACAGCATAAGCAATTGTCAAGGACACACTCCTGAGTTTGATCCCTGGAACAACAACAACAAAAGTGCAAAAGACTGGGAATGTAGCTCAGTGGCATAGCACCTGCCTGGCAAGTAAGAGGTTCTGGGTTTCATTAATGGCAAAATCAAACAAACAATGACCAAGAAAGACAATGAGAATTGGCCTGAGAAATTAGATACAATTTTAAGTTGAGTGATAATAATTTTTCTTATTGAGAACTTGGCCTTTGAAAGTGGATTTAAGGTAAATGATAAAATACTTAAGCAAATAGCAAGCAGTACATCCCGGCCATGTTTTAGGAATATTCAAGAGGTTGCAGTGGCCAGAGCACACAGTGGAGGAGGGAAAACCTTACAAGTTAAAGAAAATAAATGATGCATGGCACTGTAGAAGGATGAAATGACCTTCACTTAGAGTGAAATGGTTATGATGATGGTATGGAAAGAAAGTCATAGAATTGTCTTTGAGTTTTTAAAGTATCCATTAAATTCTGAGAAGCAAGGATATGTGCATAGATGTATTTATAAACCTATTATAATTACCCAAGAAGAACTCAATAAGGTTACAAATATCACAATGGTTATTTCTCAAATAGAGCTTTTCATATTCTGAGTATATTTAAAACTTATTCCAAAAGTTTTTATTATAGGTTATAAGAGGAAGGATGATCTCATGATTTGGCTTCCAAATTATTTGGCCATATACATTTTTATATAGTTTGAGAAGACCTTAATTGTAAGATAGCCTAGGAAATCTAAAATAGCTTCAGAAAGAGACATTTGGTGAGGGAAATCTTAAGAAATAACATACACATCTCCTATAATCTTATTAGCAATGCAGATTCATAATCCAACCTAATAAACCAGAATATTCACATTCACAAGATCCCCAATGACTGGTATGCACACTGCTCTAGTGCCACGCTGCATGACGTTGCAGAAGGTGCAAATCCTTTATATAAATATCCTTATAAATAGCAGGAACATCTGTGGGTTGTGGGATGGATTGAGGTAGCGATGCTATTTTATTTATTTTTTTATTTTTTTGGCAGACACAGAGATTGAGCTCAGGCCCTTGTGCTTTCCATGGAAGCACTTCTTTGTAGTGATGTTATTGAGAATTGCCATTATTTCTTTGTTTTTATTGTGTGTGCATGGAAATTCTGGGACCAGATGACAAAGAAATAAAGAAGGAAGAAGAGGAGTAGGAGCAGAAGAATGATACAAGGGGAAAAACTACAGCCTGAGATTTGGTTAACTTGAAATTGGTTTGGGTCCTGTATTTTTCTTAATTTGTTTGAAATAAGTTTTGATTCTCTTTTTTGCATGAATTTCTTTTTTTCTGAAATTATTTATTTATTTTTCTGTTTGTTTATTGATTTATTTGCTATAAGGTCTCACTATGCAGCTCAGACTCATAGGGATCCTGCTGTCTCAGCACTGGGCTTACCAGAGTGCATCGCCATGACCAGTTTCATTGGCCAGCAGAGTGAGGGGCCCACGTGGCATGCAGTACTGTGTGTATGGAACATTGGTCCTTGCACTTACCAAGGAGGTGCTCAGACCACTGAGCTCTCTTCCCAGCCCATGAATTTCTTTATTATGAGTGCACTGATCTAATGATTTGGACACAAGTATAAATTATTAGATAATTTATAATTCATTTAGAAACATTGAAGCAAAGGACTCTGTGTCTTGTATAAAGGAAGCAATGATTTATACAAAGTTAGAGAGTTGGGCTATAATTGAGCCCAGCACTTCTGAAAATAATTATATAGTAATTTTTAAAAATTATCCTACCGCTCAGATATTTCATGGTTGTGTAATGACGATAGAAATGCAAATAAATTGACAAAACTTGTTTTTATAAAGAATTTGTCAAAGGCATTCATAAGCATATAAAAAGCTTTTATTTTACTATATAATGTACGGCGTATGTTTAAGATAATACCCTTAAAATAAAGGATATTGTTTTTGCATGACAATATTGGCTACTGTCCTTTTATTTAGAAACAAGCATTAAAAATATAAAGTATAAATATAAAAAAAATTCAGAAATAATTCTTTATACCAAATTGTGTCCGATCAAGTATACAATGTCAAGGGCTGGCAAGACAGCTAAGCAGACTAAGTGCCTGCCTGGCAAGCACAGGAGCCAGTGTTTGATACTGGCACCACACGGCATGCCAGCCCTGGCCTGAGCGCACTGAGCCAGCCATGTAGACCCTGCACAGGGGAGGCTGAAAACAGGAGGATCACTATAAGTCTGAGCTGCATGGTGAGACTTTGTATCACATCATAAATTTTTTTTAAAAATAAATATTTTTAACAAAAAATTAGTGCCAATGTTGACCCCACCAGTTATCCAAAGCCCAAACTGACATATTACTTGCTCTCAGATTTTAGCAATTGATATTTCCAAACATCTTTCATAATCACTTTTAAAAAGCCACTGAAATTTTGCAGACTATAATCAAAACACATTTCCCCATTATTTTTAGAAATGTTGTTTCTATTCCACACAACTTCTTACACATTCTTCCTCCATTAAAGTTTGCCACCACCAAACCCCCCATGATCTCTTAGATTCTTAAGCCTGGAATGCTCAGCTTGCTTTTTTAGTTTTCTGATTCACTGTCAGACCTTAGTAGATAGGTCCCTTTTCTTTGTCTCTTTAGTTCTTTCCTCACTCTTCTTTATTATTTTTCTTCATCTCAACATTGACTTAAATCCTACCTTGTTTCTAATTATTAGGAAATTTGGTCAGATATTGGGTTTAAGATCTCCAGTATCAGGCCTGCTGTCTTCCTGGAAAGAACTTAAGTCTGTACACAACAATCTCATTAGAACACCAGACATATTTGATTTTATGTTTATATCATAACTAATCTTATTTAATCTTAGATACTGTAAAATACTATGGTGCAGATCTTATCAACCTAAAGAGACAAAAGTTCTTAGTAATCTTTATTAGTCTGCAAGTTACATTAATAAGATTTAACCACTGGAGCCAGACATTGCAATAGTGTTATTTCAGGATATTATTTTCATGAGGCAAAGGTCTGAACTCAACAGACCCTGATTTATATCCTTAGTTTTTCTCTCACTCTAGGTAACAATTGGGAAGCAGATGTGAGTTATTTGGAATTTCCCTCTTGCATCAGGGTAGCACTTAAAAGATCCTGTGACTATTCAAAAATAAACTTAACATGCTTGGGTTTAAAAAAAAAAATCCATCTACTAATCTTAGCCTCATTCTTATTTTATGTTATGTGTTCAGTACAAAGCTTATCAAAATAGTTCTTACAAAGTGAGGATTCAGCAAGTAATTAAGTAACTGGCATGTAATGAAATCAAAATGACACTATATTTTAGCTTTTTTGTGGAAAGATTTGTCTTAGATAAAAAGGTATATATCACAATGTATATTTGACATAAGTAAGCTATTATAGGGTCAGCCAAATAACTCAGCAGATTAAAAAGCTGTTTAAGCAGACACAGCAGCTGGGGTTCGACCCCCGACCTGCTGTGTCAGCCCGACCACCAGGGTACCCTGATTGAGACTGGGTATGGTGGCCAATGCCTGCAATCGCAGCTCTTGGGAAGCTGACCACAGGCAGATGAGTCCGATCTACATAGTGAGACCCCGTAGACCCTGTAAACCCTCATTAATGTACCAAATAAATAAATAAATAAATAAATCACAAGCTATTATCAAATTTTATCATATTTCATGGGTCTCAAGAAGAAGACACTCAGAGAAGCTAAGGAGCAAATTGTGCATGCTCTGTGTTGTACATTTCTCATTGAAATTAATCATTTTATTTTTCATTAATACAGAAACCCTGTAGAGCATCATTTGAAAAAAGAAGAGAAGAAAATATTCTTAAGACAGGTGCCCATCACTTTTAGTTTATGAAAACAATTTTAACAAAAGCGATGAGTGACTTTTTGCTGAGAATTCACAAGCGATTGTGTTTTCAGTGCAAGAAATAAAAGCATTTGGTTTATACATGTGGTATGGCTGTCTTAATCTTTTAGTTCATCATATTCCAAGGAGTGAGCAAAAGGCAAAATTGTAACTTAAGCTGCCAAGGAGAGTGTGAATCATTTCTCTCAAGATTTTAAATATCCTTTTTTAGCTTGGAGACATAAAGCTACCAACCTGAATGAAAACAGATTTAGTCTGTGACAAGAAGACAGAATTTAACCAGCATATGTTAGAGTGCCTCACTGAAACAGAACAAAAGTTTTGCACATAAATGGTACTTTAAAATTGCAATCAATTGTTCCTATTATTTTGATTGGACCTATTACTCCTTTAAAGATCATGAAAAATCTACAAAAATAAAGAACTACGAATTACAGAATTGATAATCTATTGTAGGGAAGTTCTTTTTATATTTATCAGTTATTTGTGACCTTGCCTAATAAAATCATCTTCCTGGCTTGGGTGTAAGATTTACATAAAAAATTGGATATATATTACATTTTGATATTTTTGTATACTGATAATCTCTTACTAAAATACCTTATACTATTCAAAAATTATGTTCTTACATTAATAATAGCAGACCATCAGCCAAGTGGAATAATATAGGACCCAAGTATGTATACAAAATTTATTATAACTAAGATGATATCTCAGTTTGGTGTGCAAAGATTTAATTTTTCAAAGAATAGTATGGAAACAAATGACAACTTCTGAGTCTATCTATTTCACAATTTATTACAAAATAAACTCCAAAAGGATGTATGTGTTAATACAAAAATAAATAAATACAAAGCTAAAAATCTGATTTAAAACACTAAAATATGAATTATGACTTAAAATACTGAAATACATCAGTAGTCTAAACTTGGAGGCATGGAAACTCATTGTGCAATAATTGACTTGAGTTTGCATTGGATGGCTGAAGAACCTGGACATTAGGTCCACAGATTAGACATCCTCCGAGGTGGGCACACTTCATTCTTTTCCCTTTTGAACCCCTAGGCTGCAAGCCTGCTGTTAGTACAGCCCATATGTAGGGCCTTTGCCTCTCAGTTTCCCAGTCTATGTGTCAGTCACCCACAGAAACACAGAGAACTTTGTTTTACCATCTCCTGAGCAAATTGTATTCTACTCAGGTTGATATATCATGATAAATGGTCACAATTGCTCAGCTGATTAGAATTTGCAATAGAGGAATATAAAAATATGAAAATGCTTGGACTTACAATTTCCTTAGAAATGATAGTAAGCAGAGAAAATTGTGGTGAAATTTGTATTTGGCCATGTAGAGAAAGAGACTTTATATGTGTGACCTATAAGTTAAGGACCTTGAGGCAGAAAAATTATTCTGGTTTACTTAGATGCACCCAGTATAATCACAGTGTCCTTATAAATGAAAGAGGGGCTGTGGCATAAATGCCTGCCTGGTAAGTGCAAGATCCCAAGTTCAATCCCTGGCACCACAATTGAAGAAAATTAAATTAAATTAAATTTGAAAAAGTCAGAAGTAGAGCTCATTTTCACCGATAAAAAGATATGTAAAACTAGAAGTAGCAGCTCTATCATTTGAAGCTGGAGAAATGCAACACAGGGCAAGAAATCCAGGTGGCCTCCAGTAATTGGAAAAGCAAGAGAATGGGCCTGCCTTTAAATTTGCAGAAGGAACACGGTTTCATCAATAATTTAACTTTTGACTTCTAACCTCCACAGCTATAAAAGAACAAATACGCATGAGTATAAACTACTTATCTTCAGGAATTTATTACAACAGGAAAAGGAAACTAATACATATGATCAAGATCAGAGACCGACTTACACTTGGGATGCTGGATTATGTTTCTTCTTTTTAAATGTTTCATTTCTAAGATAGTAAACAATGTACTTGGTAATCAGTATAACCTCAAATTAATCAACATACTAAGGAATTCAGATAGCAAAGAAGTTCTCACTTTCCTGAGAAACTGTTAAAAGGGGAACAGTGTGTGATTTTTTGTGTGTGTTTGTGTGTGTGTATGAGTGTGTGTGTGTAGCACATGTGTAGATGATTTATTCCCATGACAACAACACTTTATTATCATTTGGCAGAGAGCTCATGAGAGAAATACAATGTGTGTATCTATTAGTGAAACACTTCTTCAGATAAAATGTAGCAAGTGGTTTGCTGCCTGTAAGAAGCATTCAGTGAAATGCATATTTAATACATTGATAGCTTGAAGTTATCACCTCGGCGGTCTACCTAACAGGGTGCTGCAGAGAGGAAAGCCTGGCTAAGGGAAAGCAGGCATGCTCATCTGGCCCATGCTTTCTGAAGAGAAAGTTACTTACATGTTAAACCAAACAAATATAAAGAGCACTGTAGAGTGACAGTTTTATGTTGCTGAGTATGAAACAGGGAACAAAATGGAGAAAGCAAATAAAAGTGTCTCGCAGGGGAGTCTTTTTTCTCATTTTTCTCCCCAAATAGCCATTCCTTAAAAATGATGGAACTGATGCTGTCCTGAACGTTTTAAATTTTCATATTACTTTTATGATTATGGAATAAAAATCATTTAAGTCAAGAGCTAGAGGCGCTTATGACCAGAAGTGAGGAAGAAAAACAAAATCACCTCAAAGATGGGAGCCAAATCCACAGTGCATCAGTATAGTTGGAAGAGCTTAGAGCAAGGGCACTCCTGTCCTACTCTGATTGGTAAGAGGTTAGAAACAACACCACACGCTTTTGATTCCTTTTCCCCACTGGAGATTTAGCACCTCTGTTGTGCGTACACTGGCTGCTCTCACGCCTGGTAATCCACCTTCTGCCCAGTTCAGGCCTGCAGGGCTTTGGTGCTCTTCCCAGGCCTGTTTGTTCCCAGGCTTTGACATAGGAGTGAAGCCCAAATCCAGCAAGCTGGTCTCCACCGCTGGGCCTTGAGGTCTACCCCGTACTAGTCACGCTGTTTAAGAGATGGTGATCACCGCTCGGTTCCACACACGTGCAGACTGCCCACCTCGGTCCCTGATCTCTCCGCCTGCTCCCAGAGCTTGCGCTGTCAGTGTGAACCATTCCAGCCCATGGCATCAGTGGAACTCCCAACATTCTTTGCTTTTGCTACATAAGTAACAATGTTTTTTCTCATCAAAAGATAGGACAATTTCAATGTTCTTTAAATGTGTGTATGTGTGTGTGTATATACATATATATATATATATATATATATATATATATATGTATATGTATATATGAATATTATCTGTACATGCTAAGAATTTCATAATGTGGTATAGAAATTTGTTTTAAATTTTCACATATTTAGTACACATTCATGGAGATTTAATGAATAGTGTAAATGCACTTCCCTGTAATAAGTCATTTTATATCTATCATTGAAAGGGCCCACAGAAGTAATTTACTAGAAATTCCAACTGCAGTGTTAATGATTCCTCCATACATTCAATGTTTATTTATATTTTCATACAGGTATGTTGTTTGTACAAATTTATCTGTACAAACTGACTGATTCTTCAAAGACTTGGCTCTAAGTGATCAGATACAGCTGAAAAATGAAATTAAATTAATGTAATTCATTCACAAATGTTAGATATTTTGGTACAATCTGTTTTGTTCTTTGTTAGCATTTGTTAAGTTAACTTTATGAAAAAATATGGACCATTTTCAAACCCAAATTATTTTTAAAATACTATGAACTAGTACTCAATTCAAACCTTAAAATAATGAACTGAGTTTTTTCAATGAGTGAGGCTTGAAGAATATAGAACCCACAGTTCAGAGGCATCAGGGGATAGTGTATGTATTGTCACCATTAGAGAAATTATTAAAGGAAACAATAAATTTGAGTGTACTGATCTCACACAAATTTGAAGAAAGAATTGACATGGGAAAACATAAGGATGGCTTACTTATGTTTTATTCATGATATATATATATATATGTGTGTGTGTGTGTGTGTGTATATTATGAATAAATCAATATATACTAGTGGTATGTTTTAGTAGAGGAAACCTCAGAATTTCTAATGAACCAGTTGGAGATAATAGAACTAACTGGTGCCAGGTCAACATGAAACTAATTTTCCATTTTCCTGAGGAACAGATGGCATGGGTAGAAATAAAAATCGACTTCATAGGGAGAAAAATGGTTTAGTTTGGCAAGTTAATCTCAGAAAATACCCTTCAAAGCCAGATCTATTCAGCCATTTTGAGAATGTGCTCTCACTCATATGGCTGACTGAGGGGCAATGACAGCTACCTATGCGAAGTGTGGAAGAGCATCATGATGTTCTTCCATGGAAAGATCCTCTCCCTAGCTAGCTGGTTTTGTAGAACAAATTTCTGAGAATTTTCATTTTACTGGATATACTGGAAGTTTAATTACAAGGAACACTCACATCATAAATTGAATTATACATAGTTTCCATTTGTTAATGCCTAGACTTTTCCTGTCAAGAGCAATTACAGAAAAATCATAGAAGAGGTCCTAGATAATGTCATTCTCAAACAAGCTTTTGAGAAGACTTTAGGAATATTCATTTTCACAGAAGTCAAATAAAGTTTTATGTAAGGTGTTGCATTTTTGTCTTGAGAAGACAATTTTCAATGTAGAGAAGATATTGGTATGCCAGAAAACTGAAGTTGAGTTTGTATCTCCTCCTCTAAACAAAGGTCAGATCTGAGCATGTAAGAATGTAAGGAAAAAAGAGATGAACACTGCTCAAGAGATAAATTTATATAGAAATAGAGGTAGCTAGATGTAGTTGTAGACACAAACACAGATGCAGATGCAGGTACAGAGAGACAGAGATAGCTGTAACAACAAACTACAGTTTTCAAACTCAGACTAACAGAAAATTTTCTGTAGTAAGAACCGTGTGAGTATTTTGGATGAATATGTATGTATATATTAATTACAGGAACCTTCCCAGAAAAGGGGCTCTAAAACTGCGAAAATGAAACAGAACAGATGTAGTATCAACAGTAATAAAAAATTAAATATTTAAATAATTAAAGATTCTCTAATAACCCACAGGGATCTAGTAATAATATAGTGTGTCTCTGGACATAAATGATGACTAGAATGTTATGAGTAATAAAGAATATTAGCATAACATTTTAATGCAAGAAATAAATATCACATGGTTAACACCAAATTTCTGTAGGGTGGAAATCATGAACATACAATCTTCTGAAATGGACTTAACACAAAATGACAATATCTAATAGTAACAGGAAGAAAATGTATAATTGTGTATAAGAAGAAATGTCCAATCAGATTACAAAATAATTCCTGAATTTAAAGAGTAGATAATTGAATGGAGAAATTAATTTGGGAAAGATATTGAGATGCACTAGTAGATCTATGAGCTAGACAGGAAGGGTAGTGTTACCTGTGGTCTGCCATTGTCTCTGTTTGAATTCACCTGTAATAAAGGCATTGAGGGAAACTACCATGCAGAATAAGAACAGACGAGACAGTTGCTGATTGAGAAATAGATAGTCTTTGAGGGGATGAGGAATCTGTTCCTGGAATTCATTTCAGTGACAGAGAAAACAATCTGGAGGGGATGTCAATGTATTTGTGACTCTAGCAGAATGTATTTCCCAGCAGAATGCACTAATTAAATATTGCATTTTGATTAAGAAAAAAAAGGTATTTATCTAAAATGATAGACCAAATTATTGCTATTGAGTAAAACTATAAAAAATAATTTTATGTCTAAAATATTTAGACATCAACAATATCTATCTACCTATCTATCTATCTATTTATATGTTTCTACCAAACTAGGGATTTTGTCCTCACCAGTTAGGCACTTGCACCACTGACCTATATTCCTGGCCCAAAAAATCAACAATTTTAAAGAATGGTATTAGAAATAATCTAGGACAAAAAAATCCATATTTAAAAATGACACCCACTAAAATAAGAGTACTCACATGAAAGCTCTCACAGCAGTCCTAATTGGACATATCTACCATCCCAGTGGCTGTCACCTGACCAAACAACATAGGTCATCACACTGCATGTATGTGTGTCCATCCCAGGGTTACATCACAAAGCGCACCCAGTGTCCAGAGGGAAAAGAACGATGCAGCACCCTCTCCCCATGTAAGTTTGCTAGTCTCCACTTCCTATATTGCATTGTTGAGATCTTAAGATCTTTGCTGTGTGCCCAGAAGCAAAGCAGGACAAGCAGGCTCTTCCACCGTCCGCCTCCCCCTTATGATACTTCGAATAACTTAGGGAAGCAGCTCAAGGGTCTCAAAAAACAGACACTGCAGGGTCAAATTCTGACTTTTTAAACCTGGGCCAAGAACAGTAATGCTTGCATAAACTTGAGTCATTTTCCACTGTAAGTTTGTAGAGCTTTTAAAATATTGTTGATGGAAGAGCTTAGCAAAAAATGAAACAAACAAACAAAAGAGTGAGAAAAGGGACTGAGCATGACATTTTAAAACAATACAATAAAAACTTCCAATGGCAAGGAATAATTTTGTTCTGTTTTGTTCCTTGGAGCAAAATTTTGTTTTAATCTATAGTCCAAGAAAAAAAATGAGAGTCTGACGCCAATGTGTTTGGAATAAAAGCATGAAACAGAGGTGACATATTTATTTTGCTTTTTCTAACTTCAAAGAAGAGTTAACTTCATATTGACAGTAAAGAATAAATAGTTTAGGGAAATGAATCTCCCAACCAGAAAGGAACCTAGGACAAGTCCGTGTTCTCTAAAACCTAAGGACAAATTTTAAGAACAGATGGAGGTTAAGACAGGAATATATTTATTGGGGGGGGGGAGAAACATTCTTTCCAAGAGAGGGACAGAGTGGGCTGCCCAGGAAGCTATCTCTTCCAGGGATTTTTATAGAGTAAAACCATGTGGTGAGGCGGGTCCGAGGTTGTGGAGGACATGGGAACCCACTTAGGTGGGCATGAAGTGGGACAAAACTATGGTCAGCCAATGAAATTACAAGCACCATTGCTCAGGTAAAATTGATTAAATCCAGGACCAAATAGGAAAGTGAGTCACATAGCAAGCCGGCATGAATATAGAACAAGAGTTTGTCCTGTAGCCTGCCGGTAGTGACTGGATTGGTGGTTCTTCCTGGCTTCCTCAAGGTGTTGATCTATCCTGAGAGCACATCTTTAGGGAGGTCAGCATTTGTTCCATCTTCAGTCTTCAAGTCCAGCCCACAGCAGAGGAATCTGTCTGTCATGCAGTTGCAGAGTATCTTGTTTTCCATGTTGTCTCCTTTGAGGTCCTAGCCTGGTCTGACTTCGTATATTTCTACCTACCTTCAGCTGCTCACAACATGAACACACAAGAAAGAAAAAAATAATGATCTATGACTATTTAAATAACTATGTATGTGATTTCAGAAAATCAATACACACTATTAGTGATCATCAGAATTTGAAATTAAATAATAAGAATTCAGAAGACAAGATATAAGATAAGTTGTTCAAATGAAGATAGAATACATGAACAGGTTTTAACAATACAAAACAGTAATTAGGCAGACTACAGTTAAATTTGAAACCTTTCCTAAAGAAGAATGATGAAATAAAAATATGAATTGATATCAGCACTCAATGTGTCAATTGTCTCCTATTAAAATTTGTAAAGTAGGTTTTATTGTAGTCCAAATATTTACAATTGCTTGAATAACTGATGAACACAAGGGAAATGGGAAAAATAGTTTAACCTAGAAGAAATGGATCTGGATGTTTTATTTCAACCCTATTTAATTTTAAGCATCAATTACATACATAAATTAACAATAAAAGGAAAAAGAATAACAGAATGATGTGTTTATAAAATGCAAGCAAATGAACTCTCATGTAATCAAAATTTCATAAGGATTAAATGAGAAAAATATAGATAAGATTCCTTTGTGAACTCTGGCATGCCAAATGGAAGAGGTAGTCCATGATATGAAAACTGTTCCACAGCTACAGCTTCCCTTCCACTTGCCAGGAGTACTGCAGATATTCTTAATTGCTTTACCACCTTGTTTTGCATCTTCTATCTTTTGTATTACTTATTAAAATATCTGGCGTTGAGATGTTACATGACCAATTTTTTAAATGTATTTAGTACAGTATCTGCACGGCCTCACTACACAGCCTGGACTCATAGTGATCCTCCTGTTTTCAGCCTCCCAAGCACTGGGATTACAGGCGCACACCTTCATACCAAGTCTCAGTTGCTGTCTGAGCCCTCCCTGCGGGTGGGAAAGGCACGGCATGCCCGAGATCAAACCCAGGTCTACATAATGGGCCCAATAGTTATTTTATTAGGTTGGGTTTTTTTTGTGCAAGGTCTCACCATGCAGCCCACAATCACAGTAATCCTGCTTGCTGCCTCCCTACTGCTGGGATTACAGGCACATGCCACCACGCCCGGACTCCATTGCCGGCTCAGCACACCCGAGGGCGGAGTCGGCCTGGCAAGAGGAAGCAGGGATCGAACCCTGGTCCCTGTGCTTACCTAAGTAAGTGCTCCAATAGTTATTTTGATAGTGCCTTTGATTTAACCATTTGTTTAAGAACTCAATTACAAATAGCTCAATTACCTTTAGAAATACTGATGTCTTGCTGTAATTCACTTCATTCATTTCATTTTCCTTCCAGATATAATTAATATTTCATATTTTAGAATCATATTCCTATGTTTCCTTTAACCTTGAGTAATTTATTATTATTATGTAATATGACAGCAATGCTTATTTGCACAACATATTTAGTTTCCTTGCTTCATTCTTTAGTAAAAGGGAGATCTTGCTTGAGGGTTTCATTTTACATCTCCTATTTTTTTCCTGCTTATGCAGGATTTCACTGTACAGCTCAGGCTGGCCTTGAACTCATTTTGTAGCCCAGGGAGGCCTCAAACTGGCAACAACCTCCTTGCCTTAGCCTAGACAGCCGGCTAACAGGCGTACACTACCTTGCCCATCCTACACTTCTTAAAATATGAGTTTAGAGAATCTAAGCTTTTTTGAGTTGCATTTTCAGATGACAGTTTAGCTAATCATTGCATTTTTGTCTGACAGCCTTCTTCTCAGTTCTTTGAAGAAATGTTTTAATTTTCTTTTGGCTTCTGTTATTGTGATATAACATCTGTTAGTCAAAAAATTTCACGCTTTTGAAAGTTTATCATTTTTAATCATTGTTTTACTTTTCAAAACCTCTCTGTGCCTTTGTTCAGGCTTCCTTAACATCTTCTTGCTTTAGCCCTACTTTGAGGACATACAAGATTATCTCCTAATATCTGTCGTATGTACTAATTGTGCTAATCATTTCTTTGTTTTTTTATTCAAGCTATCTTACTGAAAGGCAACAATACCCTTTTATTCACACATTCCTTTAATACTTTTGCTCTAATGAATACAGTATGGCTTAGAATCTATGCATTTAAAAATGATCTTCATTTTAATGTATTAACTTACAGTTTTTCTTTATTTTTTATAGGTTTCTGCTTCACATTTGTTCTATATACTCTGGGTTTCTGGTTCTCAAACTCTGCACTTTGTATTTATACTGACATTTTTTTCAAAATGCATCTTCGTTATTTTGAAATATAAGCTCCTCTTGAATGAAAAGTTGTTGATAGCATAGTATATATTTTAAATATTTTTTTCAGTGCTTTTAAAGTATTTTTGGTTTTTTTTCATCACCCACATTTTTTAAAGCCCTAAAAATAAGTAGTTGTGTTTCTGTCTGCACTTGAAGATAAAGGGAATAATGTCCATTCCAATTCAAGCAGACATTAAAGAAAATCATTTAGGTAAGAGGACATTCTCTGGTTGTGTTCTCTTGCAGCCAAAGGGGATGCCCAAGTCAGGCTTGTCTTCACTGCCATCTTCACTCATGTCTGCTTTCTTTTTCTGTATTTAGGACTGGGCCTGCAGGGTCTACAGGTTCTTACTATATAGATTGGGCTCACAGTGATCCTCCTGTTTTCAGTCTCCCAAGCGCTGGGATTACTGGCAAGGGTCACCAGGCCCATTCTCAATCATTGTCTCATAGAGCGCTGAGGGCGGGGCCGCATGGCATGTTGGGTATCCAACCCCGGCTGCTGGGCTTGGTCTAAGCAGGCACTTTAGTCCACTGAGCTGTCTGACAAGCTCTCATCTCTACATTATTTACATTAATGCACATTTTCACCCACCAGTGGGCCACTTAAGTGGCCTGGTTCTTTCGTTGCCTGTTTCTTTGGGTTGCTCTTTGTAAGTTATCATCTTGCAACTTCATCCCAGACATAATTGTTGGCTCGGTTGGCACATTACAGAATCACAGTTTCTGAAACACGTTACAGAACCATGTCCACCTCCAACAGCAGCTCCTAAGTTCTGAGTTTTTGTGTCTTGTTTTTATTTTAGACTCCTTGTCCTGTTTGACTCTTAATTCTGTAGTTTTCTCAACAGGTCAGGTTTGCACATAAAGCGTATAGTTGTCAAAAGTTATCCAGCATGTTTAATTTTTTTACAGAATGTTTTCTTTTTTAAACTTATTTGTTTATTTATTTTTTGATGGTACCAGGGATTGAACTCAGGGCCTAGTGCTTGCCAGGCAAGTACTTATCCTACTGAGCTCTCTTCCTGGCCCCTACAGAATATTTTCAGCTAATGCAATGTGACAAATTAGTGAAAATGAAAGAGATGCTTATCAGAAAAATTCTTTGTCATATTTCGTTCATTCTTAATATTTTGTTGTAAGTGAAAATTTCCAAGATTTGTAATATAAACAAAGGTTTAGGAGACAGCTAATGTGGCATAAAAAAGAAGGCAGAAAAATGTTGAAATTTGAGTAACATGAAATTTAGCATTTTTGAAATTTGATGTAAAGCAGGCATACAAAGAATGTTTGGTGAATAAGCAGTTTGATAACCAGGAGCTTCAAGGATCAAATATATTTTCCCCCAAAACAGGGCTAGATATGATCAAGCACTAGGTGCTTAATACAATTATCTGGGAGGTAACTTGAATTCAATAGCTAAGCATTTCAAAGGAAGAGACACTGGATCAATGTAGGAAGACCTACCCCTAACCCCAGGGAATGCTTTTATTTTTGATGCTTACAGATTTTACCAAATGGTTTCAGTACAAAGCACTGAGGATTATTGAAGTAAAGAGTCTATAAATATCCATCTTTAGTGTGCAGATAGAATTCCTACTCTAAATGAAGTTTTGTGAATGGAATAAATCTCCTTAAAAATATATTAGTTTGTGGATCTATGAGTATACTTTGCTAGATTATTCTCTTTGTGAGAAACTACAAACGTCTATTATTAGCTGGTTATGAAACACACAACTATCATTTTGAGTAAAACATTGTCACTATACAAATCTCAGTGCACAAGATTTGAAACAAAACTGAACAGATTGAAATGTATCATAGTTTATACCATATTATCTGCAGGCCTCTTTATTCAGCTTTCCTCAGGAAGAAAATTTCAACAGCTCTGAAATATTTAATAAAAACTGATGAGAGGAAAGATTGATATGATATTTCCCTATGTATGCACCAATTAGAAATGCCAAATGACATTTTGATATAATAATAAAAAAGAGGTGATGAAAGCTAATATATTGCTCTAGATAATGATCATCATGTTAATGCAATAACACTAATTAATACGTAGGGCCAGCCAGACAGCTCAGTGGATTAAAGCACCAGCTTAAGCAGGCACAGGACCAGGCATTGATTCCCTGCATGCTATGCTGTCCCTGTGCCCTCGGAGCATGCTGAGATGGTGACTGAGGCTGGGAGTGATGGCACTTGCCTGTACTCCCATCTTGGGAGGCTGAAAACAGGAGGATCACTAGGAGTCCAATCTAGTAGTGACACACTGTAGATCCTGTTGTAAAAGACTTAAAAAAGTTAATACCTGTCATAATGTTATGGATTCTATTAGCTTATTGATTACCTACTTTTCACTCCGCTTTGTTTCATATATTAATTCATTTTACATATGCTAAAACTTTCAAGCTCCTTTTGAGAACCAAGGACAGGTACATTATGTCACTAACGTAAGACCTGAAAATGTAAATGAAATCTGAAAGTTACAATAAATATTGTGAAAGGGAAAGAATCCATTCAAAGAGAAAAAACAACTAGGGTGAGGAAAAGAACATAAAAAAGAAGGGAAAAAAGATATATCATGTATAACTATAGGATCACTTGAATAATTATATGACTGATTTCTACTTATCTGTTGAAAAGAGCAGATGCTTAAATTTTTTCTCCTTTTTAACGTTTTATATCTTTTTTGACCAACTTTGTATGTTTCTATTTTGCAATTAGAGACAACAATATGCAATAAAACAACTGTTGAATTTCTAATATTTTTTCAGTTAAATTCTGTATTGTTTCTATTTTTATTTTTTTTTAATTTTTAAAGAGAGTACAAAATAGTATTAAAACAAAAAAAGGCAAGTGATACAGAATTTCACATAACAAAGTAGTATGAATTTCACAGTATTTATTGTAATGCATACTGTTGTCTTCCAAACAGTTATTCATATTACCAGATTTATTCATGCAAATTTGGAAGAGGAAGAACAAGGAAATGTTTAAGAAATTTAGAAGAGAAAATTATAATCAAATAAAAGGACACAAAACAAATTAAGAATTATCTTCTTCTTTCCACATGCCAACAGAAATGCATAGTACAAGGACCAGAAGAATAGCTCAGTGGGCTGCAGTGACCAGGTTAGATCCCACATGCACCCCCATTCCCAGCCACTGAGACTGGGTGTGATGATGCATACCTTTAATCCCATCACTGGGGAGGCTAAAAACAGGAGGATCACTGCAAGTCTGAGCTGCATAGTGAGACCCTGAACCAAATATATTTAAAAAGAAAAGAAAGAAATGCACTGTATAGATTTTGAAACTGTCCTTATATACATTATATATAACTGTCCATATATATATATATATATATATATATATATATATATATATATATATACACACACAATCTTTCTCCCACTCCCTCTCCTGTCCTCCTCTTTACTCAGAACTCTTTGCTTTTGAATAAATTTATTCCCTCTTCCCTGTATCTACTGTACCCTTCAAATTCCATTTTTTTCTTTCAGGTTCTCACACTAAGAAGACAATATGATGTTTGTACATGTGGGTCTGATTTATTACACTTAGCAGTATGATCTCTAACTGCATGAATTTACTGATAAAAGACTCAAATTTATCCTGTTTTATAGCTGAATAATACTTCATTGTGTAACAATGCCACATCTTCTTTAATCATTCTTCAGTTGATGGGCATCTAGATTTTCTCCAGGATTTAGCTATGGCAAATTATGATGCTATAAATATGGGTGCATGTATGTTGCTGTGGTATGTTTTCAGTTCTTCTGGAAATATATTCAAGAGCAAGATAGCTGGCATGAAAGGTATCTCTAATCCTAGCGTTTGAAGGAATCTCCACGCTGATTTCCGCAGTGGTTGTACCAGTCTGCACTGCCACCAACAGAGTAGAAGGGTTCCTTTTTTTCCACAGCCTCTGCAGCATTTGTTACTGGCTGTCTTCTTGAAGTTAGCCATTCTCTGTGGGGTGACATGGAATCTCAGTGTTTGAGAAATTTGCATTTCTCAAAAGCCAATCATGTTGAACATTTTTCACATACTTTTTTGCCATTTGTATTTGATCCTCTGAGGAACATCAAGATCCCGTTGGATCTCAGATGCTCATTTTTTGATTGGGTCTTTGCATTTGGAGGTCCCGGTTTCTTTAAAGATCTTTCTTTGTTCTAAATAGAAGGTCTTTGTTGGTGGGACAGTTGACCACAATTTTTTCCTGGTTTAGGGCTTTTTCTAATTTTTTATTATTTTTATTCTCTTTAAAAAAATAAAAACAATAATAATAAACCCTTTGCTGGTGAGCAAATCTGTCTCATTCACTACAACACAATATCTGATGTATGCAATTTAAAGGGAATTCGGATTTAGGCTCACTTTTAAGTCCATGGTCAGCTGGCTTTCAAGAAAGAATAGCATGACAGAGATACATGGTAGAAGAAAAGCTGATCACCTCCTGGCAAAGGAGAAACTGACAGAGAAGAGACATAAGGCAATGTCAGTTATGATTCCCTCCTGATTCAGTCATCTTCCAGAAGCCCTGCCTAGGATCTCATGAGGCTTTGGGACAACTTCTGCATATTAATCATAATACTGTTCACAGTTAATAACAATGTACATATTTTGGAAATCTCTAAAATAATAGTTTTATTTTTCTCACCATACAATGTACATACAACCCACCCAAAGTAATTAGCATAATTAGTGCTTTGTATGTTAATGAGCTCTGTCATGGCTAACATGATACCTCCCTAGCCTCATGCACTCTAGGCAGAACTTTGGGGAACCGTCTTGATCACTATGCAATATGGGGTTGAGGGTACATGGAGGATACCTAGCTTACACTATTGACTGGTTTACCATGGTTCTTCGTGTGTCTGAAAGGATTTATTGAAGATACACAGACCCTAGATGTGAGTGAAACCAACCAATAGACACATGTCATGAGTGAAGTTGAAAGGGACACCTGCTGCTGCTGCTTGCTGCATGCTCTGCCATGAACTGTTTCTGCCTGCCATGCCTGTCTACAGGCATGCCATGCTGCCCACCTTGAACCCAGCCACCTGCAAATCCCTATGGACTCTGAATGAAAATAAATCTTGCTTTTTTAATGTTGCTTGTCCAGTATTTTGATCCAGCAATGAAAATGTAGCTAAGGCAAACTCAGTTGAACCATTCTGCTGGATGCAAACTCTATACATTTATATATGAGGATATCCACAATTGCAATTTTTAAATTGAGAATAAATGAAATTGGGCACAGAATCTCCTGTCTGTAAGACACAGAATCTCCAGCACTAAAGAGGGTGAGGCAGGAAGGTCATTGTGAGTTCAAGGTCAGCTTGGGCTACAAAGTGAGGTCAAAGCCAATGTGAACAATATGAGACCCTGGCTCAAAAAGACAGTAAACAAATAAATAAACAAATAAGCAAAATATTAAATGAACTCATTGTTATTCTGTAAGAAGTAGTTTATTTCCTATAAATATGGGTCCAGTATTACTTAAAAATACTCACTCATGTATCCCTTGTTTAATATATCAAGGTCAGATTCAAACATTCCAAAAATTCCCATTTTTGTCTGATAAATGATTTGATGAACTCCCATATCCACTGAAGAATCTGAACAAAATTTTACTACAGCACACCTTGGCCAAATTTGTAAAGCATTTTTCCCCTATAGTTCTAAACTTCATCCCAAGATTGGAGTGCAGGCTTTGCTCAGCAGCCCTGTCTAAAGCAGGAAGACCGGAAGTTTTAAAAAAATCTGTTTCACTATACAATTGAATCTTGCCATCATTCTGTATCTTGCTTAGCTCTGTCTGATTTCATTTTGTTTCCTTATAAAAGAAAAACCTTTGAGATGCATATGATCTTGTGACCAGAGTTTTTATTTCCTTCATTCTCTTACCCTTTATTACAGTAATTTCTTCCTTCTTCTCTTAAAAATATTTTCTTTTCTTTTCTTAAAAATACTGTCAAGTAAATTCTCTAACTTGATCTAGGCTTTCATTTGATACAATTATATAAGAGCTTTGCTTAGCCTACCCTTTGATGTCTCCTGAATTAATGAATACCCTCTTTGATTACCTAATTTGAATTGAAGCATGATATACTAAAAATGAATTTTAAATTCTTCTGACTCCCTATAGATTTATAAGACTAAATGAACAAAACGAAAATATTTATCTTACTTTCATGTTATTTTATCCCTTGATAACTCACTCAAATTGTATAAATCACCTTTATTATTTTTATATTAACTCTTACCTGTAAAATATTTCCACAAGTGAATGAGCACTTCATAGTCCAACAGATTTCTTGGTTATTTTTTCAGGGATTGAATTCAGGACCATGCACTTGCCAGGCAGGCACTTATTCTACTGAGCTATCTCTCCAGCCCTATTGTTTTGAAAAAGGAATATTTTTAGTCTATAATTTTGTGATACTTTATGTTAACTTTGATCTACAAATCAAATGGATATATTCTATGCAAGATTTCAAGTATAGAATAGTTGATTAGTTGCAAATTTAAACAAAACCTCTTGAACTAATTTGCTTATGAAAATGAGTTGAAATGACAACAGATCAATCAGTTGTACAATCCAAGTGAAGATACTGAAAGGAAAGAAAAATTAAAAAAAAAAATACATCCAAGGGATTCTTATAGAATGCAATTGGGTAATTATTTAATTACTGAAATAAAGAGACACAGGTTGATTATGTGTACTAGAATATCAGTTTATGTTTGCAACAAATATTTTATTTAATTTTCTAACATAATTTTAAAAATTGTTGCTTCTAAAGGTCATAAATTTAAATAAATTCAAATTCACTGTGCTGCAACAGTATGACAAGTACAAGGTTCCCAGTTTGATCCCTGGTACCAGAAGGGAAAAAAAAAGAGAGAAAGAGGGAGGGAGGGAGTGATAGAGAAGAAGAAAGAAAGAAAGGAAAGAAAGAAAGCAAGAGAGAAAGCAAGAAAGCAAGAAGAAAGCAAGACAGAAAGCAAGAAAGCAAGCAAGCAAGCAAGAAAGGAAGGAAGGAAGAAAGAAAGGAAGAAAGAGAGGAAGAAAGAAAGAACTTCCAGGCCTGGGTAGATAGCTCAAAGGTCTAAGCACCTGGCTGCCAAGCACAAGGACAAGGGTTCAAACCCAAGTACGGCATGCTGTGCCGGTGTGGTAGTGCACACCTGTAATACTAGCACAGGGGAGGCTAAAACAAAAGTATCACTACACATCCAAGCTGTGTAGTGAGACTCTGTACCAAATTAAATACATAAAAAAGTAAGAAGAAAAAAGAAGCTCCTTTCTATGTTCTATAAAGGTGCAGCCAAAATTCGGATTTGTTTATATTTCTGCTATTCTCAAGGCAAATACAGAATGTATTAACGTTGCAAATCAGGAAATAGATTTACTGAAGCACCTTTTGTTGTAACAGTTACAGAATAAAATTTTGAGATCACACATAAACATAGCAGCCATCAGATATTTTATATTTGACTAAGTCTTTGTTGCTGTTTTAACAAGAAAGTACTGGACTACAGGTTTTATTTCTGAAGTGCAAATGATGCTTTTAATTATATTTGTCTCTTTTTATTAAAAAATAGAGAAGGGAAATTTCATTTTTTTTCTTTTTCAATTTTTATTTTCATTCACACGTGCTGTTAGTACATGACAATTACAACCCTCATGGGGATCTGGCACCTGTCCACAAACATCCCCACGTTTTAGTGAGAATATCCCTGACTTGTCTTCATAAATAACTGCAGATTTTTAACTCTCTCTGGCAAGCCCGAGAACTGTCTGCTTCATTTCCACACTGTTAAGCAGTGCTTGCTCACCTTCAATTTAAAAGCAAATACTGAATACAGTACTGTTGATGTTTGATGATTTTTTGAAAATGATTTTATATGCTAGAAAAAGGAATTTCATATATCATTGATTTTAACACTCATCCACTTTTAAATAATAGTAGACCAGCAACACAAGAGTAAAAAGATTTCTATATGAATTCAAACTTTTATATGCACATCAAAAGATATGTTTAGCATAAATGCAGTTCTTTAATAAGAGATACTTTTAATCCAAGGAGATTATAAGAAAAATTATGCCATTTTTTACTTTCAAAAATTTAAATTTTCAAAGGACATAAATGTCAAATCAAAGTTAATATGAGTGGAAATTATATTTTAAAGAATGCTTATTGTTCATTCTGTTATTCATTGAACACCATTTTATTGAGCAGAGTCTAATACTGCGTTAAACTTTGGATTAAAAGAAAAGCCATGCTAATTTAAAATATTTCTCAGGACTGGCAAAATAGCTCAGTGGATTAAAGCATCTGCAAGCAGGCTCAAGGATCAAGGGTTCAATCCCCCGGGGCTAATTGTGCTGGCCCACCCTGAGCCCAGAGACCTGGCAGTTGAGACTGGGTGTGGTGGTACTTGCTTGTAATCCCAGCCCTTGGGAGGCTATAAACAGGAAGATCACTCAGAGTCTGATCTAGTAGTGAGACCCTGAGCTATAGACCCTTCCCTAAAAGAAACAATAAATAAATAAAAATCTAAAATACAAATACAATTAAATTTCATTTTGATTTTTTAGAACTAAATGTGTCAAATTGAACATGTTTATTGAGATATAGCACAATGTATTAGTAGTCTTTGAAGAAGCAACTCACATCAAGAAAATTGTATTTTATTCACCACTAAATACTTTTTACAAAATAATTTTTTTCTGCTAATTTTATTATCTGGTTCCTTTCTTTAGCTTTGTAAATGTCTTAAAGCAACCATCACTATTACTTAATCATTCCTCTTCATCTACATATATGTTACATTTTGTTATAAACCTGATAAATAATATTCCAAAGCAGGTTGTGATCATATAGTCCTAAATAAATAGGTCAAGTTATCATATCTATGTTAGACTCAGCAGTGTAGAAATAAGGTCAATTCATTTTTGGTAAACTAAAAGATACCATAACTTCTTTAAAGCTGGAAAATCAGTCATTTCTTTAGAGGTTCAGTAATTAACATTTCATATAATACATTAGGTTGAAATAGTGAAATTTATTTTATATAATATTCACTACTACATCCCATATTGATTTTCCATAGAACTTCTCAGTGGTAATTATGATTTTTTAAAACCATATTCCTTTCTACCTGAGGAAAAGAAACAGTATTCTAATTTCATATTTCAAAAAGCATCCTCGGTCAGTAAATGCAACTACAAGGATTTGTGTTTTGAGGAATTTTCATTTCCCATAATGTCAAAGTTCTTTAAAATTCAGTGAATTTTTATACAAAGCATATTTAAAATTACTTCACAGTTCAGTGAAATTCACTCAGCTTTAGGCTAAATATAGAAATGTAATAGTCTACTGCACTCATGTCAAAACTGGTTAAAAGGAAAAGTGAAAAAGGTAATCCATCCAGTTCAAATCTCTGGGGAAATATGACATGCATGGAACACTGTGTCCCTTCTGGCATATTACTATTATTACTTCTTTTACCTTTTACTGAAACTGTTTTCATAAACTACCCTCAAAAAGAATAACACATTTTTAAATGGCAAGCAACTTATGTACATTATTAAATTCAGGATATAGCTACAGAAGAGTCCTAGCTTCTCTATCTAGCCCTACAGTATAAACCTTTAAATTCTTTCAGTTTAGAATCCCTATGTATTATATAAATTTTTTGCTATACTATGGCTTAGTATAAATGATAGCTCTGAGTATATCATCCAAGTGCTTGGCTGTAAAGTAGATTCAAGAGCCACATAACGATCATTTGTACTAACCATCTGTTTTAAAAGGGAAGAAAATCCCCATATCTAGGTAAGAAAGATTTAATTCTCTTTTGAAGGTGGAAAGTAGTTACTGTAGAGAGTATTACTTCATATATTTGAAGCACTGTAATTCTGGTCTTCACGACTAGTTCAACTTTCAGAAATGTCATCTAAATATCTAAAAGAATTTTAATAAAGTGAGTAAAAAGACTGATAAGCCTGGTCATAATCATGTCTTCCTATCCATTAATCATGCTACTTTTCAAAATTACACCTTGCATGTCCAACTACCTTTAGACCTCTTCATCTAGTTCTTTTACTGTTTTGTGCATACTTAATTAAAACAAAATTCTCCTCTTACCATAAACTGTACTTCATTGTCCAAAATTCTAGTTCCACCCATCTACTTTGAAACTTGTAATTTTCCTTGCCATTATTATTTTTATTGAAAAGACATATGACATTTGTGCATCAAATTATATCATCAAATTATGAGCATAACACTTAATTAAGTCACTAATCATGATACGATTCCACTAGTAAAGATCTAACTCTACATTTTTATATTTTGAGCACTGTTTTCAACAGGAAATCTTATGGAACATATTGCAAATTCAAACATAAAATACAAAACTGAAGTATTTTTCCAAATGATTTTACTCTTTGACTTTTTGAATTTTATTTGCTACTTCTTATCATTACTTTGTTCGCTCAACATCACCCAATTTCTTCCAAGTTCCTATCACTTTCTCTGGTATTTGTACATAGTCAACTAATTTTTTTTATTAAAGAAAGTTATTAGTTTACTTTGAAAGGACAGAATATTGTAAATCTCTTCTCTTGTATCCTCCTTTCCTAAGGACAGAATATTGTAAATCTCTTCTCTTGTATCCTCCTTTCCTACACATAATTTATAGATCCATGTCTTTCAGTACTACCTATATAATAATGAACTCCATGTAAAATCCTCTAAACAAGTGCAATTAAGATTCCCCCAGAATATCTACCTGTACTTTTTTTAGGAGTCATAGTCACAATAGTTTGAGGAATTATTTATTTGATCAAAAGTGTTGCAGAAACAAATGAAGAAGAAAAATTATTTTACTTTATTTTTTAAATGTATTTAGGATATGGTCTACAGTGCCTACAGGGTCTCACTGTACAGATCAGACTCGTAGTGATCTATCTGTGTTCAGCCTTCCAAGAGCTGAGATTACAGGTGTGCACCAAGCCTAGTCTCAATCTCAGTCTTAGTGCTCCCTGGGGATGGGGCCAGCATGACATGCTGGGGATCGAACCCTGAACACTGTGTTCTCCTTAAGCAGGCACTTTAGTCCACTGAGCTATCTGGCTGGCCCTAATTTTACTCATCTGTAGATCATCCAACCCCTTTATACTAACCAATTCTTTTTTTTTTTTTTTTTTTTTTTTTTCAGTACCAGGGATTGAACTCAGGACCCTGTGCTTGCCAGGCAGGCACTTATTCTACTGAGCTATCTCCCCAGCCAATTATCCAATTCTTGACTACTTATGATTTCTAATATCTGAGGATTATGATAGATTTCAATCTTTAAAAAATAATTTATTTTCTAGTTTTCAACCATTTTAATACTGTCTGTACATCAAAATAAATAAAGAAAAAATATTTTAAGAACAATACAATAAAAAGTGAAAAGGATGATCTTACATGCACTGAACATAATTTCACTTCAAAATAAGAATCTAGGACTGGGAGGAGAACTTGGAGGTTGGGGAGCCTGTCTAGCAAGTGAAAGGACATGACTTGCAAGCCAACGAAACCACACATAGTATCATACTCCTATAATTTCAGCGTTATGGAGGCTGAGACAGGAAGATCACTACAAGTCCGAGCTGTGTAGTGAAAGCCTATATGAAGTAAATAAAATTGTGGCAGAAAAATAAGAATTCATTTGCAAATTGTACTTCATAGGGGATGGCAAGATAGCTCAGCACACTAAAGCACATACTTGGGAAAGGATAGGCAAGTGCAAGGATCGTGGTTTGATCACCAGCAGCACATGTTTTACCAGCCCTGCTTCCAGGGTGGGCTGAGCCAGCCACAAAAAAAAGAAAAGAAAAGAAAATTATACTTCATAAATTATCAAGAAGAACATTACCATGAATGAAAGACATGTTATACTAAAGAATTTCTGAAAGAAAATCAATATTAGTAATTTTTTCTCATCTTGGGCATCTTTCATCTAGTACACATATTTTGTACCACTGAACCAAGATTCTGAATCATAAAACAATATGCATTTTTTTCATTTCCAGATAGTAAAATTTAATGATATATACAAATATATATATACAATTCCCACTGACTCAGAACCTGAAAGCTTACCTAAAAATTTCTTTTTTTTTTTTTTTTTTGCAGAACCAGAGTTTGAACTCAGGTCCTTGCACTTGCCAGGGAAGTACTTATTCTACTGAGCCAGTGAAACCCCAAAAGTCATCTACTAATGTAATTATTTTATTGAAAACAGTGGTGTAAATATTAATTACAGTGGATTGAAATTTGAAGTTCTGTTTTATATATGTGTGATGGAATATTCCATCATATATTTGTATTATTTGCATATAAAACAGATTATATGCAAACTCACTTTTTCATAACTACTTTTATATGAGAGTGTTCAATATTGTTTGACAAATATTTTGTAACAAATTTAATTCTTGAATATATAAGTACTGCCATTAAATTTAGGGATATATAATAGTGTCCAGCCCTATTCAGTCACTTATCAAATCATTCAAAGAAGAACTTTTTTGTGAAACAGTATCAAAATTATATCCACAAAGTTGTAAATATATTCTCATATATTTTGATAAGAGAAAAGATAACGAATGTAGTGTGGACATTGATTAGAAAGTGTTAAACACCAAACTATAAAATGCAGATGTTTTACATTCTATTGATAAATTTTAGTGGCTCATTAATACATAGCTTTGAATATGTTCTTAAAATAGATGCAGTTGCTATTACACCAGATTTGTAGAATGTATACTCTTGGAAAAATGGACAAATGTAAGTTATTATTTAACATAATTATAATTGTAAAGTTAATGGAGATAGGGAAAGCATTATTACGTGGTTTTAGAGTGTTTGCTTCCAGCTGTGTAAATTTGAAACTGTTTTGACCATGGGCCTCCATAAACATAAAATAAACTAGAGGAGTAACTTAAGGAGTGTGCGGTGAACAGTTTAATTGGTTTGTAGTTGGAAGGCAAATGAAACAGAGAGATTTTGTGGTAGAAAATAAGATTAGGTAAGATTGGAAAAGTCAGCTTGGGGGCACATAGTTTGGAGCTTCACATAAAAAAGAAGGTAATTTTATTTGGTATGTAATGAAGACTCCTTAAGACATTTTATGCAAAATGTAACATGATTTTGGTGACTTCAGAAAATTAATCTGGCACCACTGTGCATCTGAACTGGAACAGGAAAGAGGAAATCTGTTGAAGCTTAATTCAGGAGTCTCAGGAAGCTACAGCGAGTTTTAAAGCTATAGAGTTGTGGTAGCGGTGAGGTCGGAGAAAAATAAACAATGCACATTAGTACAAGGTGTTACTAAAAGTCATGAGAAAAAGAAAAAAAAAATACAGAATGCATTTTGCAAATATCATATGGTTCTATTACTAATTTAAACTCCATAGCAGTTATTTGGAAACCATGAAAGATAATTACTAAGTGCTTGAGACAGAACTTTGGAAAGTGAAAAGAGCCTTTTTTAAAAGTTACTAATTTAAGCTACTTATTTAAATAGGTCAATCTTATAAATGCTTATTATTTTTTTTCTTTTATTACTCTATCATTGAATGATAAATTATAATTTTTGGACAAAATACTGTTAAATAAATCAGATATGCCCAGGAAATTAGGAAAATAAAAGCACCTTAGTATAACTATTGTATTTTGAGGAGAATTGAACGTTAGGTTTATAAGATATAGGACCTCATAATATTTAAATTAACACTAAATCACTATGCACTGGTGTGAATTAATATGTGCTTGAATAATAATTGTGGTATTAGTACTAATACTATACATGGCCGTGTGTGTATGTGTGTGTGTGTGTGTGTGTGTGTATGTATGTGTATGTGTATGTGTGTGTGTGTACCTTGTTACCCAGGATCACAACACAGAACTATATTTACACTCTACTACTAAATTTTACATTTTTTATAGGGTGGCATCTTCCTAAATCACAAAGTTACCCCAAATGTGTTGGAGATTGTAATCCTCCTACTTCAGATTCCAAAATGGGAACACAGTCAAGCATGAAGATACTTACATACAGTTCCATTTTTCAAAGTGAAATAGTACAACTAGATTTATTTATTTAGTTAGTTTTTTAGTGGAACCAGGGATTAAACTCAGGACCTTATGCTTGCCAGAGAAGCATATATTTCACTGAGCCATCTCCCCCGCCCCTAGAACTAGATTTCATTATCATCTACTCTGAAATTCATATTTTGTTTTTTTCAAAACCACTTGATGAACTTTTTTCTTCTTTTGTAAAGTTCAGAATGTACTGCAATCACATTGATACAGGGAACTTCCAAATGACACAGGGAGAAAAACTCATCTCCCAACCTAAAAGATACCTGGAATGAGTTTGTGCACTCTAAAACCAAAAAATGAATTTTAGGAGCAAGTAAAGATTATGAGCAGAATATATTTACTGAGAAAAAGAAAGCTCCTGTCACAGAGAGGGATAGGAGTGGGACCAGAGTGGGTTTTCTCAGAAAGCTGTCTCTTCCAGGGACTTTTATAGAGGAAAACCATGCAGTGAGGCAGCTCTAAGGTGGTGGGAAAGACATGGGAACCTACTTAGGTGGGCATGAGGTGAGACAAAACTATGGTAGACTAATGAGAGTAGAAGCACCATTGCAGAGGTAAAATTGATTAAATCCAGTGCAAAATGGGGAAGGAGTCACATAGCAAGAGGGCATGGATATAGGGTCTCTTCCTGTTGAAAGTTGGGCTAGTGACTCATTTTGGCTCTTCCAAGGTGATTGATACCTATTTAGGATATCAATACCTGATGCCCATCTCTAGGGAAGTATATGGCTGTGTTTCCTCCTTTGACTTGGTCTTGAGTTGTGGCCCATACAGGAGTGTCTATCTATAGGATTGTCTGTCTGTTCCAAGTTGCAAAGTGACCTTGTCTTCTATCTTGTCTCTTTGAGAACCTGGCCGTGTCTGACTGCCTACAATATTTCTACGTAATTCAGTTGCCTATAACAACAAAAATTCATTCAATTTTTTATCATACTGTTGTGGGGAGCTCAATTAAATAGAAATATGGGCAGTCAGACAGGGCCAGGCCCTCAAGGATAGTATAGAAGATAAGGCATCTTTGCAACCTAGAAAGAGGCAGACACCCCTACAGTGGGCCAGACCTCCAGACAAAAGAGGAAACAAAAGAATCCACATACTTCCCTAGGGATGGGCATCAGAGATTGATATTCCAAATAGGCATTAATCACCTGAAAATACCCCAGAAGAGTCATTAGTCCAACCCCAACAGGAAGAGATCTTGTTCCTATTCATGTCTGCTTGCTACATGACTTGTTTTCCCATTCAGTTCTGATTTAGTCAATTTCACTTGAGCAATGGTGTTAGTAATCTCATTGGCTAACCATAGTATTGTCCCACTTCATGCCCACCTAACCAAGTTCTCATAGTTTTCTCCTTAGGCCCACCTCATCATGTAGTTTTGTTCTGTAAAACCTGTGGAAAAGACAGGTTCCTGGATAACCCACTAAGGTCCTTCTTCAGTCCCCCTCGTGGAAAGAAGCTTTCTTTCCCAGTTAATATTCTATTCTTACCCTGTTTTGTGCCTAAAATTCATTTCTTTCATGGTTTTAGAGAATACAAACTCATCTAAGAATCTTTCAGGTTGGGAGTTTTATTTTTTTCCCCTTTATCAATAGTACATGTGAAACTTTTCAGAATATAAAATAGTTCAGCTAATAGTTTAATTGAAGTATAACAAAACTTTCATTAGTTGAAATGAAAAACATTTCTGACAAAGATTATAGGAGATGCATTTCATTTCTTTCTCAGATTTTCTTAACAATTTAGATGTATGTTTTAGAGATGCTCTGTAATATAAGATAAGGAATTTAGAGAAATTTAATTGCTAATAATTGGGATTTAATATTTCTGCCTTTACATGTGTTAATGAATAGACTACTTATATAAAGGGAAATTCGAAGTTTCCCTTTCAAAATTAATATTAGTATTTTTACATAGAGTTAGAAGAGACCAAGCTATCTGTGTGAACATACAGAAGACAAATCTCAGCTTCTTACAATGAACAGTGTTCCTAGAATCAAGATTCTGATAGCCACTGAGGAAGTAGTTAATTATTGTTATACCCTACAAGAAGGGGGCTACTGAGTGGGGGCACTTTTGCCAGGAGATAACACTGCTATGTCCTGGCAGAATTGACTCCATCTTGTTGCCTCCTAGCTGCGCCATGTTCCTGTTCTGTATGTGCCTACCCAAGTTTCCCCTGTTCTGAGAAATACCCCTCCCAACTCCCCCAAATGCCAAGAAATGGCCAACCACAGGGTTATGTACATCCTAGGTTCCAGAAAGTGACCAACCACAGTATCCTGGTTTCCGAAAAATGGCCGACCACAAAATTGTGTACATCCAAGGTTCCCTATAGTGGCCCTCGGCCAGCCCCTCTATTAGGATTGGTTACTGTTGTTCCCTAAAGTGGCCCTCGGCCAGCCCCTCTATTACGATTGGTTAATGTTGTTCCCCTAAGTGACCCTCGGGCCACCCTAACGTCAGGGGTGGCTTAATTTTGTTCCCCAAAAGACCCCTAACCGATCATAACAGAGATTACATATAAACTAATGATTGCTATTGGCTTCTGTGACTTGCTTGCTGAAGCCCCCAGTTTTGCGGTTTTTGGGCTTATGTGCTGCCCTGTTTCTGCACTCGGGGCACCTCTCTGTCCTTTACACTTAGAGGGTGCCACTGGGTACCAGCTAAAATAAAGCGCTTTCAACTTTTTGGACTTGTCTCATTGTCATTTGATTTTTGAGTTACAACAATTATAAACAAGTTTGTGGCAGAACTAATGTCCCAGAAAATGCTCATATGAACATAGTGGGATGAAGCAGACCCTGATGTCTAAACACTTATTTTAGAGAGAAGAATCAGGCATCATGCTGAATTTGTTTTAGAAACAATGGAATGACCAGTAACTTGAAGGAAAGGAAAACTAACTGGCAGGGGAATTTTTTGAAGAAAACATGAATTATGCTAGGACAGGTGTAGAAAAGAACAGAAAGGTGATACATTTGTAAACCTGTTTATTATTTGGAGACTTTTCCTCAAAGAGGTAAATCTAGTTCTAAATGATATTGAATGAGTTAAATCATTCCAGTTTAATATTTTAGAGAACTAAGGAAATATTAAAATTTAGATAATGTTTACAGACTTAATGGATAAATCTTTGTCAAAAATATCCTTATTGTGTACTTAATACTTCACAAATCCAATTCTGTTTCCTCACTCCGGTTTTTATGTGTGAATATAGAACCCTGCCATCTTTCCTGTGGGGATGGTGTGAATTCCAGGGCAGGCTCCCTGCAACGATATCCAGTTTTGTGTCCCTCTGTGTGCCCCAAGTAACTGCTTTCTACCCTAGTTCAAGATCTTAATATTTATGAGGCTTTTACCCCATCTCAAGGTCCCTGGGTATACACCAATTGAGGAAGCATGAATTTTGTGCTGGAGAACAGATGCAATTAATCTCTTTGGAGATAAAATAGGGGAGATTGTTGAAGACCCAGGCATAAGCAAAGAACAGAGCTCCTTTTGCATAAGAAATAATATGAAGAATCAATAAATGTATTGTATGAAATTTAAAAAGCTTTTTTACAGCAAACAAAATAACCAATAGAATGAACAAACAATATACAGAAGCAAACTTGTTTTGACAGCTACTCCTCTGTGCAAGGAATCACAGCTAGAATATATAACAAATATAAAACAGAATCAGGGAGTGATGGTATATGCTTCTAATCCCAGTGCTGTGGAAGCTAAACACGGGAAGATCACCACAAGCTCATGCTGTGTAGTGAAATACTGTACCAAATACACAAAAATAAACAAATATAAAATTATATAACAAAACTAAAATTAGATATAAATACTGTTGTAGGCAGCTGAATTACATAGAAATATTATAGGCAGTCAGACAGGGCCAGGCCCTCCAAGAGACAAGATGGAAGACAAGGTCACTTTGCAACTTGGAACAGACAAACAATCCTATAGACAGACACTTCTGTATGGGCCACAACTCAAGACCAAGTCAAAAGAGGAAACACAGCCATATACTTCCCTAGGGATGGGCATCAGGTATTGATATCCTAAATAGGTATCAATCACCTTGGAAGAGCCAAAATGAGTCACTAGCCCAACCCTCAACAGGAAGAGACCCTGTCCTATATCTATGCCCTCTTGCTATGTGACTCCTTCCCCATTTTGTACTGGATTTAATCAATTTTACCTCTGCAATGGTGCTTCTACTCTCATTAGTCTACCATAGTTTTGTCTCACCTCACACCCACCTAAGTAAGTTCCCATGTCTTTCCCACCACCTTAGACCTGCCTCACTGCATGATTTTCCTCTATAAAGGTCCCTGGAAAAGACAACTTCACAGGTACTACCTGTTCAAGCTCCACCTCCTGTCT
The DNA here is from genome assembly GCA_004027165.1 of Ctenomys sociabilis. Taxonomy (NCBI): domain Eukaryota; kingdom Metazoa; phylum Chordata; class Mammalia; order Rodentia; family Ctenomyidae; genus Ctenomys; species Ctenomys sociabilis. The sequence goes on along the minus strand of PVKA01012903.1, from coordinate 23,057 downwards.
CTCTTTCAGATAGGAGCTTTCTTTCCCCTCAAGAAATATTTTCTTCTCATAACCGCCATTTGTTCTTAAAATTCATTCTTTGGTTTTAGAAAGAAGAAACTCATCCCAGGTACCTTTAGGTTAGGAGATGAGTTTTTCTCCCTGTGTCATTTGGAGGTTTCCTTGTATCAATACATTTTCTTTATCCAGCCATATGTTCATGGACACTTAAGCGCTTCCAAATTTTAGCTAGTATGAATTATGTTGTTATAAGTATGGATTATGTCTGTGTCACTGTAAATGATGCTTTTTTAGAAGACATTTGGAAGGGGACCAACTGGGTGAAATGAAATTTTTAGTTTTAGGTCTTTGAACATCTTCATATTGGCTTCCATAATGGGTGTACAGCATCTTCACACCAGAATTTTACGAGGTTCTTTGCCCCTGCAACTTCTCCAGTACTTGTTATTATTTTTTCTTGATGATAATCATTCTTTCTGGGTTGAAATGAAGTCTCAGTGCTGTATTAATCTATGTTTCTCCAATGGCCAGAGCTGTTTTTGTTGTCCATTTGTACTTTCTCTGTGAAATGTCTATTCATTTTTCTTGCTAACTTTTGTTCAATAATTTGTTTTGGGTTGTTTAATATTTTTGATTCCTATGAAAAAATACTGTGTTAACAAGAGACCAATTTAAGTCCTATGCAAGAAAAAGCATGCCCTTGAGAACATAGTTAATAATGTAGAAATAATCCAGACACAGTCTTAGACATTTTATAATTTCTTTTATACGAGAAATCCAGAGCAAAATTAAAGAACAAAGTAAAAGACAGACAATAAAAACAGAAAGTTAGATATTTATCAAAGGGAAAATGATCAAGAGATGAAGAGAAGGGGAGAAAAAGGGGAAGAGATGGGGAATAGCAGAAAGGAATTGGGACTTGTTGCATACACTTGTCAACTCTACACAAGAAATGTAAACATTATGTGGTACAAACTTGTATGAAATGAAACAATGCAAAACAAAACACAAAAGGAAGAAGATGAAAAGATGATTGGAAAAATAAAAAAGAGACAAAAGGTTGGGCAAAGGAGGGAAGAAAGGGAAAGGGAAAGAAAAAAGGAATTAAGACATGTTATCTCCATGCGTCAGCTTGTCACACAGAATGTAAACCTGTGTACCAAACATGTGTGCCAATAAACTAAAATGAAGATTAAATAAATGTAGTATGGAATTACAATAAAATAAAATTAGAAATTTTATTCAGACAAGCTATTATTCTTTTGGATGTATTCCTGAAAGAGTAAAACCATTATAGTACAGTGACACAGGCATGTCCCAAGTGCATAGCAGCACAGAGCATAATAAGTACATTTTAGAATTGGCCTGCTTATACATCAACAGGTGAAGGGATAAAGAAAATGTAATGAATATACACAGTGGCAGAGAAGGATACACTGGAGTCGTCTGTTGAAAGATGAAGGCAGACTCAGAAAATTAGCATTAAGTGACATAAAGCAGATGTCCAATCATGAATGTCACATGGTTTCAAAGATCATGGAAGTGGCTGTATAAAGAAGTGATGTATGTCTTGTACTCGTTCCAACTCACCACAAGGAGTATAATCTTCAGGAATTAATAAAAAAATTAAAAATGACAGAAAATATAGCTAATTTTCAAAACTCCTAAAATGTGAAAAACAGTAATTTCCTGATAAACACTTCTTGAGCTGATTTTCATGTTTATACAGAAGTCTAAAAACAGGAGGATCACTATGTGTCCTATATATGTACTGAGACCCTGTATACCCTGTCCTAAATACACATTTAAAAAAATAGACTTAAGGGAAAATGTGCTAATATTAAGGCAAGTAAATTAAATTTTAAATGTATACTACATATCTTTAAGATTGCATGTACACAAGATAACCTAGGGAACTGTACTATTGATTTCTGCTTCTCTATTGAAAGGGACATTTAATGTTTGTTTATTTATTTATTTGTTTTTCTGGTACAAGGGATTGAACTCAGGACCTTGCTCTTGCCAGGCAGGTGCTTATTATACTGAGCTGTTCTCTAGCCCTAATGACTAAATTCTATTTTCTCTCTAATTTTAATTTTTTAACCAATCTTAAAGGTTTATATCTGGTAATCTAAACAACTAATTTGACCATTTTCAAATTCCTATCACTTTGTTTAGTGAAATTCTATAACACCTCTAATTTTTGTACTACTTTTTTACTGTTTTTAAAAATTAAAAAAAAAAAAATAAGAAGATTGCATAGAAGAGATGATGAAAGAAAAACTCTCCTATTCAGGCCTGTTTAGAGCATTCTCCTTAAGCAGAACAATCTTTCACTATATTTTACTAGGATCAGGGAGTTTTTTTATTTCCAAAATACAGCTTCTTCCCATAAATTAAGTATCATTTTTTCCCTTTATTTTGTGCCAGGGATCGAACTTAGGGTTTTGCGTTAGTCAAGCAGGTACTATGTGACTAAATAATCTCCTCAACCGAATGATCAAATGATGTTATGAGGTTTTCATTGCCAGTCCTGTGGATGACCCACTGCTATTGTGCACTGCTGCTCTATTTCAGAACATTTTGCTGAATTCACACACTTGCAATATTTAAATGGTAATGGAATACCCATCTCTGACAAAACTAAAAAAAAGGGTGTATAAATGAAGGACCATTTTGTATTTGCATATACAAAATAGTTAGGATAGATATATAGCTTCTTTCACTTAAGTCAATAAGAAGAAAGATTTGTATTAATAGTGTTTGGACAGGATATCAATCTGTATCCATGAATGACTACTACAAAGACAACAATATGCAATGTATTAACTGTTGTAACTGTCCTACCACCCTGTTTTGAAACTGTCCCATTGCAGTTTTTGGTTCTGAATAAAATTATATATATATATTATATATATATATATATATATATATATATATATATATATATATATATATATATACACACACACACATATATATTATGAGGGTTTTTTTGTTTTTGATTTTGTTTTTGATGGTACCAGGGATTGAAGTCAGGACTTTGTGCTTGCCAGGCAAGTGCTTATTAATACTGAGCCATCTCCGACAGTTTTTGTTGATAAGTATAATTTTGTATTTCATTGTGCTCCAGGATCATAAGTAACAGGAAGAAAAGTATAAAATATAAACATCAAGTGAACATCTTTAAGAAGCACTCAGAAACATTTAAAAAAATCTAGAAAGTGTTCACTATTCTCAATTTTAGAAAAAATATAGATAGCATCTTTAAATATCCGTATATTTTTATAGCAGTAGATAAGTTCATATTGATGTAGGGAAATGAAACCCCCAACCTGAAAGTCACCTGGACCGAGTTTATGTTCTCTAAAACTGAAGAATGTATTTTAGGAACAATGGAGGTTAAGAGCAGAATGTTATTTACAGGGGGAAAGAAAGCTTCTCTCCAGGAGCACTGCTACAAAGGGACTCGAGTGGTTGCCAAGTACCTGTCTTTCCCAGGGATTTTAATAGAGCAATAGATAGGTCTAAGTTAGTAAACATGGGAACTTGCCAGGGGAGCATACTATGGGACAAAACTATGGTCCACCAATAAGATGGATCACCTCTGACTACAGCTGTGCATTACCACACTGGGCATTTCCTCTATTTATAAAATATTGGTTCCATTTTCCTTCTTTTTCATTGTTCCTGAGCCATAATTTCTTAGGTAAAATTGATTGCATCCAAGATCAAATGGGGACATTAGTCATGTAGCAAGTGGACATGAATACAGAACAGGGCTTTTCCTACAGGAAGTTGGGTTAATGGCTCTTCCTGGCTTTTTCAAGGTAACTGATACTTATTAATGATATCTATCTCTGATCTCCTTCCATAGGGAAGTATGTGGATACATTTTAAAAATCTTTTGTCTTCAGTGACTGCCCCTCCCACTAGTTGTCTTTTCTTCTGTACTGGCTCCTTCAAGGACCTAATCCTTTCTAACTCAGTCGCCCACAACAATATGATATTTCAAGAGATCACAAGTAACTAAAACAAGTTTTCAAAATCAGCACAAATTTGAACACCTCATATTTTTTGAATTGCAGAAATACTACAGAGGGAGAATAATCAGAACAGTGTCTTACTAGTAAAAAGAGAGGCCAATGGATGAACAGAAAGGAAGAGGACCACAAGGATCCACCATTAGGATATACTGTGAAGTGCTACTTACCTACAAAACATTTCACTGTGAAGAGGATCATCTCTTAATAAATATTATTGAGAAATTGCACAGCCAGTGAAGTTATTGCTAAACTTATGCCATACAAAATTAAACTCAAAATGAATTCAGTTTGTCAATGTAAGACCTAAAGCTGTAGTCTTAGAAAGTAGAGGGGGAAATTTTCGTGAGTCAACAATAATTTCTTGGATATACCAACAAAAGCAAAAACAACAGAAGCATAGAAAGGAAATATATGAAATTTACATAATTTCTGTACCAAAGGAAACAATGAAGACTGATCTGTAACCTATAGAATAGAAGAAAGTATTTGTAAATTATGTTTTTTTGTTTTGTTTTGTTTTTTGTTTGTTTGTTTTGACAGGGATTGAACTCAGACTCTTGTGCTTGCCAGGGAAGTGCTTATTCCACTGAGCCATCTCCCCAGCCCTGAGTTAATAAGAAACTAATGTGGACAGTACATAAAAAATTTCTAGAGCTAAGGAAAAGTATCAAAAAGCAAACTACACAATTGGCAGGTGATTGAAACAGAAATCTTCACAAGGATGATTTATAATGGCCAGGATTCAAATGAAAGAGTGGCCAATAACAATGTCAAACAAGGGCCAGCCAGATAGCTCAGTGGACTAAAACAGCTGCTTAGGGAGAACACAATGGCCGTGGTTCGTGGGAAGCTGAAAACCTCACAAGTCTTAGCTACTTAGTGAGACCTTGTAGATTCTGCAGACCCTGTACTAAAATAAATTTTAAAAAAGTCAAACAAATGTAAATGAAAAGTATAAAGACATACCTCAGCACACCTCTTAGGTTATTGTTATTTTAAACAAACCTCTTAGGTTAGGTGTTATTTTAAAATTCACTAATGAGCATTTGATAGAGAATAGGGAAATCCCAGCGTTTGTGTGTATTGATGGGATTATAAAGTGTTGAAACCAGTATAAGAAACAATCTCAAAGTTTCCTTAAAATTTAAAGTAGAACACTTACACGACTGAATAATCCTACTGATGCGCATGAAACCAAAGTAATTAAATGCAGAGCCATGAAAATAGTTTTTGCAAACCCATGTTCACAGAACCATGATTCAACAGGCGTAAGAAGTTCATTCACCCAAATACTAATAAATCAGTAACTGGATCAGCAAAATGTAATCCAATGACCGACGAGTTGAACACAACTACTTATTTGTTTTATTGTCTTTTTGAGACAGTCTCACTATGCAGTTCAGCTGCCCTGGAGGTCACTGTGCAGGTGGTCTCAAACTCACATGGATCCCCCTGTTTCAGCCTCGTGAGTGCTCTGATTGTAGGTGTGTACCACCACACTGGGCATTTCCTCTATTTATAAAGTATTGGTTCCATTTTCCTTCTTTTTCATTGTTCTTTACCTGAAAGAGAAAGGAATTGCCGTCATTTGCTACATCAAGGGTGAAGTGTGATGACATCATGCTAATGAAGTAAACCTACCCAAAATGACAAAAAAAAAACCCGCCTTTTATAGGTAGTACTGAAAGTGGTCAAGAGCTGGCCAACTAGCTCAAAGGATGAAGGCGTCTGCAAGCAGGCACAGGGGCCAGGGATCAATCCCAAGGCCCGCAATGCCGGCCGCGCCCCAGTGGTGCCCTCAGACAGCAATTGCGAATGGGCACGGTGGCGCGCACATGTAATCTCAGCTCTCAGGAGGTTGTAAACAGGCGGATCACTAGGAGTCTGATCTACTGGTGAGACGCTGAACACCCTGTAGACCTTTCCCTAAAATGCAAAATAAATAAGTAAAATAAAATAAAGTGGTCAAATTCATAAAGAAAAAAAACATTGTGCTGATCATGACCTACAGGAGTGGAAAGGGGAAACTGATTGAAGGATTTAGGGTTTTGACTCAAAATAAAAAGTACCGTAAAAATCTGTATGAACAGCCTCACTACGATGAAATTAAAAATGTTTAATATGACAATTTTTGGAGTGTTCGCTTCTTTGAAAAATGAACTCCCATAAGTAAACAAGACATTATAATATACACACAATAGCAGGAAGTTAATAAAAAAGAAGCAACATGAGAAACATTTATAAGAAACCTAAAAATACAAAACATAGTAAGCCTACATTAGAGAAATAAGAGCAGGATTTATGTAGAAAATTCAGTCAGATGAGAGGGATGCCCTTTCAGAATGCAGATGGAAAGTTCAAAGAGCTATGTAGGATTAAATAAAAAGATATCACGACGGAGGGTGAATGAAGCCTTCTGATAATAAATATTAATAACATGCAAAGAATGGCAAAAGTCGGTACAGGGAATAAAGCTTTAATGAAGTAAAACTTTCTTGGGGCAAAACCAGCATATGTAAATTGAAAGAAGGGAATTCAGTTTAGTAAAGCAAATAAAAGATTAATACAGCTTAAAAATATTTAAACATTACATTTACAATAATAAGAGATTTAAAGACCTATAGGAAATCCTATAAAGGGAAAGACTAGGGCTTCAACAACAATTTTTTTGCAGCATATTTGATAAATGAAGTAAAAAAATTAACATAAACTAAATTATACCTACTTGACCTTCTCACTGATAGAAAAATTATATAAGTGCTTTAAAAATGTGCATTTGTTCAGTATTTTGTTCACATATCTATTCTAAAAAATGATTTCTAGAGCATTTGGACTAGCCTGTGAATTTTATAATCTGTCTATCAAATTTTAGTCTTCTTCCCACACAATTTCCAGACATAAAAGTCTCCTTGTTAGAGAATTTTTAAAGATAAAGATTTATAACTTTACAAAAGATATTTATCAGCTTCTACATACAACCAATTTTAAAGCCACTATGTATAGATATTACTGCTAGATTCAATCCCTCTCCCCAAATATGGGTTTATCTAGTGATTTAGATCCAAACAATTGACCTTGATTATCCCCAAAAGTTGACAGAAGGCAAAGTAGTTTGTGGACAAAAACTGGGGATTAAGAGGACATTGTAGGGAATGATTAACACTTGGTATGCATAGGGTGGCAATTAGGAGGACAGAGGCTTGTGATATCAATCATTTCTCTTTTTTGTTTTCAGTGCCAGGGACTGAACTCAAGACCCTGTGCTTACCAGGCAAGCACTTACTCGACTGAGCTATCTCCCTGACCTGGTTTCTCTTCTTAACATTACTCTACCATAGCTTTCCCAGCATTTTCCTACATATCAATCAAAAAAAATTGTGGTGTCTTTTTACATTATGAAAGTATGGAAATAAAACAAGTTTGTTCTGTTTTGTTTGCAGTGTTTCTAACATAAAGGATGATAACAGATTTGCAGCTGTAGCATAGTCTCTCATCATAGAACAGTGGATTATATTTTAATAAGAGCTCCAAGGCCTTTTGCATTTCACTTAAGCAAACAGATATTGAGTATTTTATTTCTCTTTTCTAATTTCCATGGGAAGAAAAAAAAATGACAATTTTTTTCTTATAGAAATATATCTCAGGATTGGTTTGGGACTTTTATGTCCTGAGAATTTTTATGAATCAGAAGGAATCACAAAGAATTAAAAAATAACTAAAAGAAGAGTATACTACTAAGAAAACGCCATGAAGAACGATGCTAGTCAATCAGTGAATTTCAAACTTAAAGACTTTGAAAAGAAGTTTATTAGCACTCGGGAGGCTGAGGCAGGAGGATTGTTGTGAGTTCGAGACCAGCCTGAGCTACACAGTGAGCTTAAGGCCAGCCTGAACTGCATAGTGAGACCCTGTCTCAAAAAGACAAAAAAAAAAAAAAAAAAAAGAAAAGAAGTTTATTAAGATACCATTCACATACCATAAGAACATATTTTCTGGTTGCACAAGTAAATGTCAGTTAGTAAGTTTACCAAGCTGTACCACCACTCTGGCAGCATACGTTTATACCACAGTGGTAACACATGGTGGAAAGTGTTCATTCTGTGGTGGCCAGAAAACTGTAAGAGAGAAGAAGAGGAAGGCGATAGGTCGTGATGTGGGACATCTATCTTATGACCTAACTTCCCGCCACTACTTCCAACTCCTGAGGCTTCCAACGGTTCTGCCTCCGCTGCTCTGTGGTAAAGTTGTAACACAAAGGACATTAGCAAACACTTACCCCAGTCACAGAACTGGCTTACTATTTGCTGTTGCCTGGGGCATTTCTCATCTCAGCACAGAACGTGCTACAAAGAGTTGAGATCTTTATTTCTTGAATTCTTCTGGCTATCAGATCCACATCCAGTTCCATAAAAATCTTTTCTGGGCATCTTCCTTCCCTGAAGTTGTTGATGCTTAATTTGTCTATGCTTTATTATGTTGAAGTTACCCAAACATCAAGGCGTCATTTTCAGAGAAATTCAGAGTGCAAAAGAATCACAGAATAAGGAGAAAGGAGCCTTTTTCTTATGGGACACATGGCTCCATCTACTAGATGTCAAGTGTTTGTCTTTGTTATTCAACAGTCGTTTATTGCCCAGATTAATAAGTATACCGGTTACTTTTCTCTCATGGCTAAGACAAAATACCTGATATTCAAAATTAAGGAAGGAAAGGTTTATTTAGCTCATGGCTTGAGGGCCTTTCAGTCTATAATCAGCTGGCTCCAAGGAAGGATGGTGGGGCACGGGGCAACAGTTCAAGGCAGCAGAAGACAGCAAAGTCTGCAAGAGCAAAAAGGGGGAGAGCAAGCCTCTTTTCCTCTCTTACTTTGTAAGTAGGTTTCCCTCCCTTGGCCAGGTGCAGCACTCACGCCACCTCCCTGCCCTCCTCTTGCAAAAGCTCAGGATATTGACAAAATGAAGACCCTTGTCAGTGCTGAATCATTTAGTTAAACATCAAAACTTCACAAGATGACACAATGTATCAAGCACATAGTAGGGAAACACACAAGTTCAAATTCTGACATCTCAATCACACCATCTTGCTATCAGCCTTTATGATTAACCTGATTTCAGTCCATAATCAGCTGGTTCCAAGCCAGTAGGAGTGGATTTCATTCTGATGCACCCTTCTGTCTGCATCTATCCTTCAGGTCCTGCTCTGAACTCCATGAAGACCTCATGACCTACTCTAGGCTGTCTTTTTTCCTGTCTCCCGGCACTATTAGAAAGTCAAATGTGTGTGTTTTAACTCATCTAAGAAATGAGGATGAATTTTATTTGTAAGGTCCTCAGATGAACTTAGACAAATAATCCACATCTTGTTTTAAGTGTAATTCATTTCTATTCCATGTTGCAAATGGAAGTATAAAATAAATATAAAATAAATTGAGTAGAAATGTTATTGATTTAAAATTCATCTGCAATCAAACAAGAATTGATGTCACTGCTCACACAAATAAGAAAGGTTATCTTTTTAAAAGGCTATGTCCTTTTTGTAGTTAGAAAGTAGATAAATACATGAGACATTAAGTGAGAGAACTCAGCTTCACCTGGGAGTTCAGTGGTTCAAATTGAATCTGTGTCCTCTCTGTCTCTGCTTCTGCCTCTGCCTCTGCCTCTGCCTCTGCCTCTGCCTCTGTCTCTGGTTCTCTCTACATGTCTCCTTTCTTTTCCTTCTCACATTCCCTCATTTGTTGTACTTGCTTCCTTTCTTTTTTCCAGTTAACTTTAAATTTTTCAGCTCTTGAACTCTTATGACATAATTATCAACTAATAAATCAAAATTACTGTTGAGAACCTTGGGTGCAAGCACTATAAATTGTTTTGAGGCCATAGAGAGGTCAAATGAATTAAAATTTGAAATATTTTCTCCTTAATCCTAGCTTTAAAGAGACTCAGGTAGAAGTGATTCATAGTAGTTAATCTTTTCTACTCAAACTTTTAAATAATCATTCTGTAATAACTTCCCCTCATCATCATATCATGTAATTGTTTCTTGAAAAAAATCACAGTAGGAGAGATGCAGAAGATGAAAAGTCTGTTTTAGAATCAAATAAGTAAGTTGATTTCAGCACTGATCCTATTAAGCATTTCAACTTCAGAATAAAAATGGAGAGCTAAATAACAGGTGGATAATGGGAAGGTGGAACATAGTTCGTTCTCAAATGGGAAGGGGTAGAGAGATGAAGGCAAATGAAACGGGAGTTAAGATGAGTTGTGTATATATAGCAAATTCACATGAACATGTGCTAATAAAATAAATAAATATTGAACAGTTGATAATTCAATACCTTCTGTCTCCATATGAAATATATGTAAAGAAGGATTTATTCATTGGTCTGTTTCACATCTTTGGTTGGCTGGTTTTGTTTGTTGTATGGTATTACCAGACAAGATCTCAGTTGAAGCTGTGCTCCAACTTGAGGTCTTCCCACCTTAGCCTCCCGCTGCTGGGATTCTAAGCCTAAGGCACCATACCTAGCTTCACTCAAGGGATTTTTCAAAACAGTTTGACAGTTCAGATGATCCAGGCTCTTTCCCTGCCTGAAGCCCTGAGGCAATTTAAAGTAAATACTAGATATAGATTGGAACACAAATCCAGGTGACTAAAATAAATGTACGTTGAATTTTCTTTCAAATTTTTGATTCATTGACATTTGAGTGAATATTTACATAACAAAGGCCACGGACACACCTTGAAATTATCAGGTCCATGCACTTGTGCAGACTGATTACACTTATAGAGCAAACATCAGGAGATTCTCATGTCCTCCAAATTCTTTTCTTTTTGTCACATTCTCTCCCAAATTAATCAATAGCTCACCTTCAGAAGAACAAAAAATATTTTCTCTGTTTTTGAAACATGAAGTACAAACACAATAAGCAAATAGAATTGTAGTGCACACAATTGTTTGCATTCTTTAGTGAAATATTCTGTGACAGCCATGTATATGGTGACAGGCTACTGTAGTCTACTCACTACCAATACTTTAGATCTCATTGTACGAATCTACCCAGTTATATACTGTCAAAAATACATATACACATTAGCAAGTTGGACTGAGCCCTAGTTGTAATCAATTTTAGGTTTTAAAATTAAACAGCTAATAATTTGTGTGTGGATTGTGAATGTTAAACATATACTTAGGAATAATATTGCAACAAAATGTTGACTCATTAAATAATGTCCCAAATTTTCCAAAATGTCTTTCTCATGTCTCATTTTAATTTTAAAATTTTTCTTCCCAAGCTCTGCTTTCATTACTTGGCCCTGTGTCAAAATGTTTGCCAATGTGAATATTTATTTCACAATAAAGAAGCAGGATATTCCCTTGGGTTATGGTGTGAGATTAAATGCCACAACATATTAAGGATCATTCACATCTTTTCCACTGGAGTTGAGAAATATTAATATCTTATCTATTTTCATTTCACTCCTTTTTAAAATAATTATTTCAAATGATCCACCCGTTACTATTAATTTAATGCATCAATACCCTACATTCTACATCCAGAGAGACAGTGAATGTTAAAAAGTAAAGTGCATATAAGAATTATGTTAAAGTTTTCATTTAAATATGTCAACATGAGGCCAGGGAGATGACTCAGTGGAATAAGTGCTTCCCTGGCAAGCACAAGGGCCTGAGTTCAATCCCTGGTTCTGCCAAAAACAAAAAAACAAAAAAAATATGTCAACATGACAATGAAATCACAAGAACTGGGCTTAAGAACTGGAGTCATTGTCATTATACTGATGATGGCTGAGAGCTGTGAACCAGAACCCCAGAACCCGGCTTTGCTCAAGCTGAGTTTAAAGCCTGCTTTCTCTTGCCAGATCATGTCTCTGTGTCTTTTAAATTTTCCCTAGGTAAGAATCAATTTAAGAATTATCACTATATGGCCTGGGGAGATAGTTCAGTAGAATAAATGCTTGCCTGGCAAGCATCAGGGTCTGAGTTCAACCCCTAGACTTGAAAAAAAAAATTATCACTGCATTCATTGGAATAGATGTGTACCACTGATCTTGTCTAAAAGATATATTTTGGTATAAACAATTGAGGTAAACAAATTTTATAGGCTAAGAAGCTAATTTAATTTAACAAAAATTACATAGATAAAAAATACCCTGCATACTCGCTGAAAACTCTGATGGACGATACCAAAAGTATAAAAAGCACAATTACTGTCATAAGAAATTCACAGATTTTCTCAAGACTCAAAAGCTGTAAAATAATGTATCTGCAGTTGAGAAAAAGATGCCAGTGATACCTACCTAGGTATCTAATGACATTGTAGACGCTACTAAAAAAGGAAAACACATCATAAAATTCTTAGTTCGCAGGATGTATATCTTCATGTTAATGGTATGATGTATTTTATGTGATCTTTTCTATAAAATCTACAAAAGTGTTCTTGCTATGAAAATCATTCTGCTTTCATCAGACTCATACAGAAGGATTTACAAAATGAAACATGAACTATGAAGAGCTTGCTAGAATGCTCAGCTTCCTTGCTATTCACAGAAATCAACACAGTGTCCATTTGTGCAGAACAAAATGCATAAAACCATTCAGTGTAAAAAAAAAAATACCCTGCATTAATGGAGCACTGAAGCTATGATTCAAACCACAAAAGTCAGGAAACACAGAATTAGAGCTCCCAGGGTAACCTTAACTGTGACCTCTTGTGCATGAGCGCTGTTTACTAAATTGAGGCTTTTTGCCTTCTGTTCACAGACAACTCTGAAGTACAATTTTGAGGCTAAAAAAGTAGCACATTTCCTTAAAACCGGTGCATATCTTTAAAATTTCATACCTACCTAGGAAATCACACCATCAATCTTATAGGTACATATGAGCTAATTATGGAAGAAAGAATTTTTAAAATATAATGCAGAAAGTGATTATATATATATATATATATATATATATATATATATATATATATATATATATATAAAACATAAATCTGGACTTCCTTTTAAATGTAGACACTGGTGCCTGCCACATTAAAATATCATATAGCAAATGACAGTGGGGGACATAATTAAATAGAATATAAGGAAAGGGGTCAGGGCAATAATTGAACTGAGGACTTAAAATATATATGAATATGCAACTTCCTAGGGAAGGTATTTTGTTTCTATATAATGACTTCTTCATTTGTAACAAAGAATTGGGTAAATAATGTCCTAGATCTTTCTACATTAAAAATAATATAGTTTTTTTTAAATTTCATATAAGTTTATATCCCAAAAGACAATCACAAGCCTTGTTTCATATTATTCTTTGATAAACCTAGTGATATATTGGATTACCACCAAGAAAAAGAGGCATGTAACAAGCCATGAGGTTTCTCTCAGCTATGATGACCCTACCATTGAAATTGGCCTTTCTCTGGGATAATTTTTATCAGTCAAATAATGTTAACTCATTTGTACAAATATTTGCCCATGTCTGCAATTGGGGTTAGGGCAGGTGCCTTTTAGTATACTGGAAGTCATTCATTAGTACTTGAATGTGTTTCTCTATAATAAGGTTATGTGAAGTTGAAAGTTTGTCAAAAAGAAAAATGATTTATATGAGAAGTTCATATCTGCTTCTTTGTGGTATATAACATCCCTTTCAACCTAGGTCATCAAAACTAGTTTCCAAAGTTCCTCAAATTAATTTTTCTATAGCAAATTTATATTAAGAATTAGCTCAATGACTAAAGTCTCATTAGCTAAACAATCAGTTTTTGTATAAGCAAGCAACAGCAAAAATATTCTTGACTTTCAGATCCATTTAGATCAAAGGAACAAATATGCTTTGTTCTTAATTGCAAATGTCTGAACCTTTTGTTTGGGTGAAAATACAATTAGTTTCAAATAATATGGAATTGTACAGAATGACAGTTATCCTGTCTCAGACTCACAGTGGTTCTCCTGTTTTCACCCTCCCAACTGCTGGGATTACAGAGTTGCCACCAGGCCCAGTTTCATCTCAGTGTGCTGCTGGGGCAGGGGATATGTGTGTGCTTATGCAGGCAGGTGCTTTAATCCCCTGTGCTATTTGGCTGGCCTTTCAAGATTGTTTTTAACCAACAGGATAATGTGATTTTTCTGGAGTACCAGAATACATCTGGATTCTCAGTGTAGGATCATGGAGGTTATACATGAAGACCTGAAGAATGAGGCTAATTTGGTCTATTTATCTGAACAGATTGATTGAATTGACTAAATGATGAATATACTGCCCTGAAAATAACCTTGAAGTCTTAATGTCACTTACAAAGAATCAAGAACTGTTTTTCATTAGACTTGTCATAAATAAAAGCTCTGAACAGTCACTATGCCTAGGACATAGCACCTTCTTATTAATAAATTGTTAATTAATTTTGAAGAGCATAAAATATCTTATTAACCAAAAAACTTCATTTTGAAAACTTCAAACATGTTTCATGGTTGTGTATTGTCTTGTAAATATTGCCAATAAATATGTGCTTTTTTACTGTAAGTGGTAAAGATGAAATTATTCTGTAGTCCACTTTCGTAAGAAACTTCCGATCATTATGCTTCTATATCATAATTTTTTGATCATTATTTTAAAAGCAGTGTAATATGCTACCAAGTTAATGTACTGTAATTTACCTAATTTCCTTATTGTAAGACACTTTAGCTATTAGAGTATATACCTCAGGGAATAACCATGTGCACAGTACCTTTTTTCCTCTCTTGACAAATTTCCAACATGAAATATTTATGACTTAATACATAAAGTGACATTGTAACTAGTTGAAGGTGAGAAAAGGAGTGTCTAAAAATTAGACTACAGCCTTAACGGAAGTGACTGTCAATGATTAATTGTCCACTGCAGAAGCGGGACAAAAATTCTGTCTCTCCCTGGTATGTCATATCTTAAAAGCACGAGACGTGTTTATCTCTATGCTCAACACCCGCAAACAGTTGTTGCTGAAAGAGTAATAGATATCATTTAGATTTAAACATCCATTCAGAGTCACAAAATACATTTAAGTGCTTATTAAAGCATTTTTATCACCTTAACATTCAGTTTAAAACATTATGGCACAAGTGCTGGTGCACTCTCACAGAAACAAAAAAAAAAAAAAGAAAAAAAAAAGAATGTTACCAATTTGGCAGGAGAAGCATGGATATTTTTAGAGTGAACACTTTGCTTTGTGTAGGAAATTGAATTATTTAGAGGATATTGTTTCCTTATGCAAACCAAGTATGTATTCATGCTCTGAAATATCACCACATTTCTGTCTAATTCCACTTTAACAAATGCCTTTCACTTGCTTGGGTTCTTGAATACTTATTTTTTTTCCCGTCTTTCTCAACACAGCTGCATTTTTCTATGGAAGAATCTGGACCTTTAACTTTTTAACTTCCCAGTCACTCAGTCTTTTTTTTTTTTTTTTTTGCCTACTGACCTTACCACTTGGACATAACCTCTTCAGCAATAGGAAGCTGTAAAGTGCGTGTGTGTGTGTGTGTGTGTGTGTGTGTGTGTCTAATGAAATCTGATTATTTCTTTCCACTTTGTTTATTAACTCAATTGCCTGCCATACTTGACATTTTGATCACTTGCTTTAGAAAATTTAATTTTGTCTTGGTTTTAGTGTAAAAAGTCTCTCTTCATTGTCCCATAACTTACAGTGAGACAGATAGATAGATAGATAGATAGATAGATAGATAGATAGATAGATAGATAGATAGATAGATAGATGTGGATATAGATATTTACATATAACTTTTGCCATCTTTTTAGATTGAAGCTCCTTTAATGTTCTTATTCTCTTTTCACTGAACATTTTTTTGCAGACACAAGTTAATTCATTCCCATTACTTAAAAATTATCATATGTATGCTGATTCCATAATTGAGATGTCATGTCCAACTTTATATAGAAAGTAATAGATATATCAGAAAGCCAATTTTTCTCTCTACAGGAATAGTATAACTTTTTAAAAACTGGGCTGACTCCCTCAACCCAAGACCTCATCTTAATTTTAATATTTGTTCTAACAAAGGAAATGGTGGTCTTTCTAATCAGTCAGAATAGTGCCATCTTCCCAACTATCAGCGTCACCACCACCCCTTCTGTCACATTACACAATGCCTTTTGTTTTGTAAACTCTGATATTCCTCCAGATGGCCATCTTTACTAAATAGCTTTTAAAATATCCTCCCAATTTGTGTCTCAATAGCTGCTTTTTAATCTTCTTGTTTATTTCTTTCTTCAACCTTGAAGATTCTCTAAAACACAGCTGGGGCTAAGCCACTTCCCTGTTTGATCCATGCAAATTCAACTGCTTTCTTGAAAAAAAGTGTATGGGCTGCAACATTTTCCATATTTCATGAAACCATCCATTCTGCCATAGATACATTCCTTCAGGCAAGTATTAGCAGTGAAGAGGATAAAGAGCTCTTGAAGTCATGAAATTTACAGCCAAAGATGGAAGATTTAGTGTAATAGTCAATGATGTATGGGTGAGACAATTGTCCCAAAAGGAAGAAATGGTTATAGTAGGACTCTCAGGCAAAAGACAACAAAGAGATACAAAAAGACTTGATAGGAACAGGGGGAGCATTTTTCCTAAAAAGGATGAGGGAATGTAGTTACAGATAAAATTTAAGAAAAATACTGGGAAGACAGCCTTCTTGACCCACCAAAGAAATGCCTTGTCCACATTTGCATTTTAAGAAAATCTTAAACATCTAAATAAGCAAACAAAGCATATGTTCTGCCTTTAGAGCACACTATATACTAAAGAATCTTTGGGAGCCAATTGCTGTGATCCTTACTTTGTTTTCCTCCTCTCATCACCCTCTCCTACTGGCCTACCAGGATTATTCTCCAACAGAGTTAATGTGGCGTTTTCCTAGAGTCTGGTTTTGTGCCTCCAAATCTATGCAAATGCTCTTCCTACTTTCAAAATCCGCTTCCTCTTTTGTCAAACCATCCAAGTTCTCATGTTAATTAATACAGTCAATTCTAGCACTTTCTCTCCTGTGAAGCTGTCATGGATCCTTCCTGCAAACTCTGACCATATTTAAAGATTGCGCATCCAGTTTTTGAGCTCCTGTCTCTGTAGTTGAATTATAGTCCCCCAAATCACAGATGGTATGTATAACTTTTTGTTCATTGCCACTAGTACAGTGTAAAGAAATTGATGAAAAGAATAAAAGTAGAAATCAGTAATGGAAGGAGGGTGGAAGGACAGAGAAATGTAAAGATAAATGGAGAGAAGGTAAAATATTAATTTAATGATATATGTTATTTTATAGCATTTGTGTTTCCAAGGCAAAATGCTGGAGAGGAGAAGGGGGCTTCCCATGAAATAAGTGATCTTCTCTGCAGAACACTTGGCAGATGCTTATGCAGGCTGCTTGAACATTCAGTTACTTGTGGCTCATTTTTTTAAAAAACTAAGCTGGAGTTTAAAATGTTGAATATGCGTGGTGGTGCAGGCCTGTAATCGTAGCACTCGGGAGGCTGAGGCAGGAGGATTGTTGTGAGTTCGAGACCAGCCTGAGCTACAAAGTGAGCTTAAGGCCAGCCTGAACTGCATAGTGAGACCCTGTCTCAAAAAAAAAAAAAAAAAAAAAAATGAATATGTAGAATGATGTTTGCCTTCTTACCTTGATCCATGGCACCTAGTTGTTCTCCTGGAGGCCAAGGAAAAGCATCTCTGCATACATTTCATTATTCTCTGTGTTTTTCTGGACAGTTCCTATATGACAATGCTGATTATGTGTTGAAACCTAAAGTGAAAAGCACACTTTAAACTATTGCCATCAGATTATTTCATTCCCTACATGATCTTGTACATCATTGCCATTTGTCCTTATTTCTTAAAGAATTTGTTTTTCCCTTAGATTGTCTATAGTTTTTCCAATATTAATTGTATTCTAAATGGTTAATTTAATATTGCCATAAGGTGTCTACTTAATGCTTGGGGCCTGACGTTCTCTAATCCAATGACATTATATTTCTCTGCCATGTGTAGCATTTAATCTTGAACTCAAATATTTCACTTGTACAGTGGCTGTCCCTTGCAAATTTACTAGGATACTTAGTGTAGAATGTGTTTGCTTTAAAGGAATGAATAATTCATTGATCATACAATTATTTTGTCACTCTCTTTTAAATATTCCCAGCTGTAAAGAAAGACAAACTTGAAGCCTTCATAGGTAAGTGGATACAGCTAGAGGCTATACTTATAATTGAAATCAATCAGGCCCACATGTAAATATTGTATTGTCTCCCCAGTGTAAGAATATTGAAAGATAAATAGAATCTAAAAGGTACAATACATAGAGTAAAATGGAAAGAAACTGAATCTAAGGATTAAACAGTAAAAATGAGGAAAAGGAGAAAGTATAGGAAAAAAAGGAAGACAGCAAAATCATACAAGCATATATAGAAGATGGTTGAGGTGATTGTACTAATAATTTCCATCAGTTTTTTGAAAACAGCAGTTAATGTTTAGAATTTTCACTTTGGCTAATTCTGTTTGCTAATATCTGTTATCTAAGCAACTGCATTGAGGACAGCAATGCTTAATTAAAAACCCATGGTTGAATATCTCTCATCCTGGTCTTCTAAATGTGTACCTTTTCTAATGTCTTTTTTTTTTTTTTTTTTTTTTTTTTTTTTTTTTTTTTTTTTTTTTTTTTTTTTTGTCTATTCAATTATTATCTCGCTTAAAAAAATAAAAAGACAAAAAAGTAAGGTTTATTGAAAGCAAGTGTTAATATTCAATTATTTTGTCAAATCTTGCATAACTACATCTATTAATCTGATCAAATTTTATTTGACAATAAAAATTGGTAATATAATAACCATTGTTAATTTGCTAGTCTTGTTATAGATTTTTGAAAATCTATAACATATTATTGTGTGTTACCCCATTTCTGTCTTTTTTTGCTATTTGCTTTTGTTTTTACAGTTCAAAATAAAATAAAATTCATTTTATTTTATTTTTAATTTTTTTTCTTTATTAGGAAGCTGTTCATGCCCAAGTGAGATTATTTATTGAACCTAAAATATTTTAGTATTTCCTTTTGTAGTTTTTTATAAGCTCTGCTTTTTAGAAAAAACAAAAACATGCC
Organism: Ctenomys sociabilis; assembly: GCA_004027165.1. NCBI lineage: Eukaryota > Metazoa > Chordata > Mammalia > Rodentia > Ctenomyidae > Ctenomys > Ctenomys sociabilis. The sequence goes on along the minus strand of PVKA01012903.1, from coordinate 3,852 downwards.
TAAGTCACTTGGAGAGAAAACATTCTCTCAGGCTTTCACAGAAAGCAAATTGGTCAAGCAATGACCGTGACTTATCCACATAGCTGACACAGACAAAAGATCTACCAACTATGATACAGGGTGTCAGGATAAATCCTGAGGGGATTTCACTGACCATAATCAGATACAATAGCTATAATTCTTGTTACATAGTCTTGCTTTATCTTGGTCTTAATCATCCAGCAGAAAAGCATTAAACCAAAGTATAAAAAGTAAAATCATATTATTATGCTGAGCTGTAAAAGATTCAAATCAACAACACTGCCAGACATATGGAAAACCCAATACTATTATGGACTACTGGACTATTTGGGAATATTTTGCAGAATTCACACACCTATAATATTTAATTGACAAAGCTAAACAAAAAAGGGAATACAAATCAATGACTATTTTGTATCTGTATATTCAAAATAGTCAAGATAGATATACAGCTACATTCTCTTAATTGAATGAATAGAGGGTTCTGTCCTAATAGTGTTTGTAAATAGAATATCATGTCTGCATCTTGTACAATTAACTAGTAAGAAAATGATATGCAAGTACTGATCTTTATAAATCTTTAGTTTTTTTTTCAAGCTCTATAGTGAGCTTAGCCTCATGTAGCTGCTTATTTTATTAATTTTATTGAGAAAGAAATAGCAATGAGACAGTTTCAAAACAAGTTAGTAGGACAGTTACTAAAATAAATTTTAAAATGCAATAAAATAGCTTCAATTCCATCCTGGCTAGATTGGTTTCTTCAGCTTAACATTCATGTCATTTTCTAACGTGTCTACCACCTCACCTCCTGTCTTCAGTGAAGCAACATCTCCACTTATGGGGAAATGCATGCCTTTTGGTGCTGACTCCTCTGGCAGTGCAGCTGAGTACCCACATCTATGACCACTAATTCCTGTGAGTCTCTATTGTGAGATTTCAGTTTCCTCTTTTTTGCAAATCTACATTTGTACCAAGTCACATGTGTTTTGTCACTTGATCTTTTGGTTTCAATTTCATACAGAATAAAGGGAAGGAAATATGAACAGAGTCTTCAAGTTAATTGACGGCCTTCTGCTACCTTTTTCTGTCTCAGAAATGTCAAATTTAAATCCATTTTTTGGGCAGATCATGCCAAAAACTCTTGTAGTCAACATGAATCTCATTTGGTTTTATACTGAAACTCTATCATCACTGAGATAGATTGGGTGGCAATATTAAAATGAAGTTAACACATGTGAAGAATCTGGATTTTTTTTCTATTTCTCCTGCTATCACACTACACAAAAAATAACAAAATGAACAACACAACATATCTTTTATGGCAAGATTGTCTTTGCTCATCTTATCTCCTGTCGCTCCCCTTCAACTCTTCATCACCAGCTACACAGCTTTGTGAATTTGTCTTAACTGAGGTACACGTTTTTCTCCCTAGGGCTTTTTATGTAATTGTTTTTCACCTAAACTAGTTTTTCTAGATTTCTAACTGAATGTTTTATTAATGTAGCATATATTTTTTTTTTGCAAAACTTTTTTGCTGCACTTAGCTCACATAAATTTTCTGTAAGGATTCACTCTTAAACATATTCATACAGAGGAAAGAAAGGAAACAATTTAATATGTTGAATTGTGTTCTATGGTACTAGAAGAAGCATTGATGGGGCTTGGTTGTACAGTTTTGTCAACTGCTAATGATTTTAGTCATTCCATTATTCTTTTTGCAAAATTTCTTGAAAGAACATGGTAAACAAACTGAAACAATGTTAGAATTCAAATTGTCATGACCTTATAAAGACAGGATTAATAGACATAACATGCACAATTTTAACTTTTTTTTGAAGAGCCCTAATCAGAAAAAAAGGAAGTAGGGGAAAAAGGAAAGATTCTCCACTGTTGGTATTATTGACTGGCACAATAACTCAAGAATAGAAATCAGTGTGGTAATCTTCAAAAACTTATAATCAGAGGTTCCATTTGACAAAGCTGTTCCTCTTGATATACTCATGAAAGTATTGAAAAGCATCATACCACAGTGATATATGAATATTCATACATAGAATGCCACAGTTTGTAATGGTTAAACATTGGAAACAACCCAAGTGTCCATCAAATAATGAATGGTAAAGAATACATGGTTTTATTATATAATAGAATTGTATTCTGCCATGAGGAATTTCTTGAGACATTTCTACCTAAATAGATAGATATGTATTGAAAAGACATTCGTAAGTGAAATAAATCAGGTAGTCATGATTAAATACTGAATTGTTATTCCAGTGTGAAAAGCTGAAGTATAAGTAGGGGACAAAATGTACAATAGATACAGGGAAATGGGAATAAAGTGTTCAAATGAGGAGAACAAGGGAGGGGAAAGGGGAAGAAAAGAAGGGAAAAGAAAAAAGACAAAAGAAAAAAAAACAATATTTAGTTTAGCATTATTTGTAATAGTTAAGACAATGGAAATTGAATAATCATTCAATAAATAGAATATTTACTCAAAAATATTCTACATTTCCTTAAGAATCAACTGGTATTTCCAACAGTTGCAGAGTATATGAGCTGCTCAACAAAATATGCACCTATTTATTCAAAGCATATGCTCATAAAAATAAATAAAAAACTCGAGAGAATTCTTAATTTTAAAAATAATAGAAATGATAAAATTTTAATAACAAGAGGAGAGGAAGTTAACAATGGTTATTATATTACATATTGGTATCTTCAAAGTAGCTGCTTAAGTTATCAGACACAGGCATGCAAGATTGATGAAATAATATAAACATTAACTATTCCTCTCAATGAACTAATAGAAATTAGTGGGACATTTATCTGAGCATGCTTTTGAAGGCTTATATGAAATGATAGATGATAAATACATAGATACATAAATAGATTTTAGTTGATCAATTCAAAGATAGGAGTCATTAGCATGAGAATTAGTAATGTCTCTATAATTAAGTATAAGAGAATATAACCTCTTCATAAGAAAAAGTTGAAAATATTTATGATATTGTATGTTATTCAATATGCTTATTTTTCACTTTTGGTCTCATACTATTATTTTTATCAAGCTTCTTAAAGCCTTGTGTTTGTGTCTTCATTTTTGCTTCTTTCTGACATGACAGACTTTTTCAAAGATTTCCTCTATTCTATCTGAAAAGTCAACTTCCTTTTTTAAAAAGTACAACATATTGTTATATATTTTAAGACCTTACTATTTCTTATCTATCGATGTGATCATTCTACCTTTATTGCTTGCAAGAGCTTTGACAATATCAGTCAGGAAAATAACGATAGTGTTGATTGAAGGTCACTTTATTGGTTTCATCAGAAATTGTATTTCCTGGATCTCAAATTGAACAATATATTTTCTGAGTCCCTCTTGAAAATAGCACTTGTAAATTCCCCTTCAAAATTATCTGTATTTCAGAGGTAGGTCAAAGGATATAACACAGCAGTGATGTAGGATGGACAAGCTCAGAGATCTATGTATAGCATGAGGAATTACATTAATAAAGCTGCATTATATTGCGGAGTTCTTGTTAAGTAAGTTGATTTAGCTGAACACATCTCAAAAATAATTATAGCTGTGAGGTGATAGATTTGTTATTCCCCCCAATGACAAATTTTTTTACCATAGAATTATGTAGAAGCACAGCGTTATCTATCCCAACTGTACTGTCTATACACACACATCCTGATTTTTTCTTTCTACAACCCTTCCTTTGTCTACACCTGTCAAAAGTGGGTACTCCATTGACATTCAACTACCTTAGGTTCTTGAACTCGACACCACAATCCAACACAGTCCAGCATTCTGCAACCATAGGGAGT